>JACEVL010002220.1:0-20391 GCA_020284085.1 Aporrectodea caliginosa
AAAACGGCGACGCAGCGGTTTCACCCATCCATTTCCATTAACCCGAAATATCATAATTATAGGCATGTGCATGTATGATATATATTTCACAATATATATGGCATTGAACTAATGGTAGCCAATGATATATATATATATATATATATATATATATATATATATAAATATATATGGAAATTCGCTTATCCCCAGCATCTGGGTATTCAAAAAGAAATTAAGCACCTACCTTATACAATGTACTGTATTACAAACGACCTTGTCTGACCTTTCTTTTGCCCGATTCTTGTGCATGGTAGTAGACCTACCTAATCTCTACTTGTAAGCTAGTTAAGTATTTTTTTTGTTTTATATTGTATATTGACTCAACAGTGTTGAGCAACTGCTTCAGTTTCGCTTTCCTTTTCTTGTTTTCCTGTTTTTGGTTCATTTAGTTTCTTTTCTGTTTTTTTACTTTAACATTCACTTGGTCACTGAAAGTATGTTTTCAATTATAATCTTCTTTAAAGGCCACCATTAATTTTCTAATGTAATCTGTAATTTGGTGTGTCCCTACTTAGCGGGATTCTTTATCCCTTTAGGGCCTCCTTTTTGTAGCCGTGTTGAGATTTATATGTAAACCTGATGATTTTGTTAATTTGGTTGCAAAATAAACATGTTGATTGATTGATTGATATATAATTATATATACACTGTGCCCCATAAAAAAACACACCAAAAACTTTGTCATGAAACGCATGTAAGCTCTAATGTTAAATAAGAAAAGTAATGTTTCATTTAAGAAGATGTTCGAAGTGATGTCCCTTCGCTTGAACGCAGGCTCTCAGCCTTGGCCGCCTGTTCTGATTAATCCTGAATAAGGGCGACCATCGATGTGTTGGTCGTAGGGCGCTGAATCGCAGTAGGCGATTGGCGTCAACGTTGCGTTTCAGTGTTGTCGTGGATACGTAGAGACGATCGTTCTGAGCGTTGATTGGAGGCGCCAATGTAAACAGCTTCTCGTCACTAAACCAGATGAAAGGGACTATATGCTCGGAAAACTTCCTAAGAAGTTGCTTGAATCGTTCCAGGCGTGAATCTGTGTTGCATGTTGATAACAGTTGGGCACGGCGTTTTTCAGACACTTCAGCTGAAGCCTGAAGGTCATCATGTATTACTCTATACACTGTTCCCTTACTCATTCCAATTTCTCTTTGAATCTGGCGAGTTGTTCTGTGAGTTTGTGGTGTGCCCTCCTGGCTTAGCACAAGATCGTTTACTGCATCAATGTTCTCTGGTGTGCGCACCGAACGTGGTCGTCCGCTGCCGGGCTGACGATCCACGCTGGCCGTTTTTCGAATCTTTCGCAGCAGTACATCGAGGCCATTTTATTCCAACCCTTCTGCGGGAACTCTTTTATCAACCGACGACTACTGTAACCCTTCAACAATACTAAATTCTTAATAAAAATTTTATCTTCACTGCTGAAAACCATTTTAACTCTAAGTTACTAATCTCTGTTTATATGTTTCCAAACACGCCTAGTCGCCTAGTCTGCGTCACTGCCTCTAACAGCAACCACTTCTGTGAGTAAGTAAAATGTGAAATATTTTGTGGCAAAATTATTTAAGAAACAACGTACAAACTTTTATTACAATTGGCTTAGTTTTATAGAAGATTTTTGAAAAGTTTTTGGTGTGTTTTTTTATGGGGCACAGTGTATATATATATATATATATATATATATCGATATATATGGACTGACTATAAATATAGCAGCACTAGCTTAGATCAGTATATATATATATATATATATTTATATATACAGACTAAACAAGTGCGACGTATATAAGCATAGATCGCATTTTTATACAAGTTGGATAGCTGTGCTAATATTATATACTTATAAATATATGTATAGATAATAAGTATATAATGTGGATTATGAAAATGCATATATGAAGAATATGTATATATTTAGTATTAAATGTACTTAAAATTCATGTAATTTATAAAAGCCATACACTTGTGAACAATAGTGCAGGACAATGTCGACGCCAGCGTCGTTAGTATTCTAGAGATGAAAACCATTAGCCATGTTCGTTGTCGGCTGCAGCCAGAGAGATTTATATAATCGTTTTGAAAGGGAAGCAATTATTGTCTGGCTATAAAATAGATAGAAGAGAGCAGAATAACAATTAATGGATGGGACCCGTGGTACATGTGGACAAGGATGGAAGAGCCATCCAAGTGATGACCTGGTTCCCTTAAGGAAAAAGGAGAATGGAAAGACGACGGATGAATTTCCCGGAGACCATCAAAGACGACTTGAAGTGCCTGGAGATGTTGTGGAACGAAGCCAAAGGACTGGTGATGTACTGTCAGCAACGAATTGAGAAGCTGCGTTGCCCAATGCGCAAAACTCCACTGGAAGCAATAAGTAAGTCTAGTCTGCGCTCTAATACTAGACAATTGCTGTTTATGGGCATTTGATGGCTACATTCACCTCTCCACTGTACAAAAAAATCCGCTTTTAACGAGCAATAAACCACTATAATAGAGATCAAAAGCGCCGCGTATAAACTGCAGGCTTGAAGGAGATTTCCCGTTTATTGACGTTTACGGGAAGCGCGACGTTTTATGGTAATTTTCAGTCTGTAGAAATTTGTCCGCATATAGTCTATACAATAATATGTAGTTCCTGTAGAACCTGCGAATTCGTGACATGACAGTTGCAAAATACTATTACAGAAAATAATTGAACATTTCCCAGAATTTGATGATTTATTTCTACGATATAAAGGAGTAATAGAGGTGAACAATTATAAAAGCAAAATCGTAGCTTTCTGAAACAACCGCAGTATTTGCTAAGTCGTCCGAATTCGATGGCCGAAATAGACCAATGGCACGATGTATATTCAAGTGTACTAATTATAACAAATCATTCATACTTACTGCCTTATGAGCACTTTCTGAAAATCAATTGAAACAGTAGTCCTACAATAATTCGTTTCATGGAAGATTCTTCCAAGAGTACTTACTTAGTATTTAGTCCTAGGAACGAATAAGTACTAAGTAAGTTAGTAATACGAGTATCTACTTAGTACTTAGTCCTGGTAAGAACTAAGTACTAAGTAAATTCTTCACAGAAGAATCTTCCTTGAAACGAATATGCAGACTTGTATACGAGACATAAAACTCGAGACCGAGACCGAGACCGAGACAGTGGGGTTCGAGTCCGAGACCGAGACAGTGGGGTCCGAGACCGAGACCGAGACCGAGACGAGACACCAGGTCCGAGACAGTTCGAGACAGTTAAAAACGAGTGAAATGCACATTGGACCCAAGTTCCGAAACAATTTTTCTCAACTTTCGAAGTCTAATACAAGGGTCAAGTCACTGAAATCAGCCGATCACCTGAATTGTATAAACTATAAAGAAATTAAATATTTCAGCCATTCAGAGATCTTCTAAATGATTCTAAAATTTAAACCAACAAAATTCCATTTAGGCCCTAGGCCTATTAGCGATTTAGCGACATAAGTCACATCACTCACCTTGAGAAACCAGATGTTGTTAAAAGAGTTTCGCTTATGTTGGCTTTTACACAAACGACGAACGACATGCCATTTAAATTTTGGTTTTCATTGATTTCAAACTGCGTGAATGCATATTTCACGATTTCAGGTTCTTTATGAGACATTTTAAGATATTTGGAAATTTTGGACTGAAAGTGCAAACTTAAGACTGCTTTTTTCAATACTCTTAAATCTTAATACCAGAAACTTCCTGTCTTCTGGCACTTCCGATTAACTAGTTATCCATTCGGCACAAGACAATTTTACAGCGCAATACTGTACGAAGTTCCGAACAAAATACAGTTTGTACGAGAACTTTGGAGACCGCTTCTACAAGAGAATTTAAGACTTTCGCTTCCGAGACAGTTTCCAAAAAGACAAGACTTTCGTTTCGAGACAGTTTCCAAAAAGTCGAGAAATGATCTCGAGACCGAGACCGAGACAGTGAGGTCCGAGACCGAGACCGAGACCGAGACATCGAAAAACCTGTCTCGAGACGTCTCGAGACCGAGACAGTGTCTCGAGACAATACAACTCTGCGAATATGTACTATTTCAATTGATCTTCTGCACATCGTACAGCTTCACCATTCGTCTCTACCCATCACCAGTTCTCTGGCTTCGTCCCACGATATCCCCAAGCGCCTCGATTCGTCTCTAATGGTATCCAGCCAATTCCTCCCTGGCCTTCCCCTTCCCCTTTTCCCTTCATGGAACCAGATCATCACTTGGAAGGCTCTTCCATCCTTGTCCATACAAACCAAGTGTCCCATCCATTTTAAGAGGACAGTCCCGTGTCTCCGATTCGCATTTCTTCGCTTCACTTTCGCATTTCTGTGTGATTGGACACATAATAAGGTCTGATATTCAGAAGAGCTGAAAATTTACGCTTAATGAATATTCATGATCGCAGAGATTTAAAAAAAATATAAGATACATCTTTGGAGACGTGAGAAGATTCGCTGTGTTGAGAGGGTTGGAAGCGGAAGAGGAGGAAGAGGAGGAAGAAGAGGAGTTGGTCGTCGCCGATGTGTAACGATATAAATGTGACGGTCTTTGTGCGATGACATTTCTCAATTCCATCCAATCCATTTCTATAAAGGAAGGTCGACGTCGAAAGAAATGACTGCTCGCTACGATGCACATAATCGATAGAAGAGGATGGAGAGGGATGGACGGTGGAAGAGAGGGAGAGAGAGGGAGAGGGAGAGACAGACAGACAGACAGACAGAGACAGAGACACGGACAGATAGGGAGACATACAGAAAAGAGATAGACAAACAGAGACATAGACTTTCGGACAAACAGGCAGATGGACCGACAAACATGATTATGCGACTCGGAAACTCAGGGTCTGACGATATAGACAGACGGACAGACACACATACAGAATTCTACGACTTCTAAACCCAATATATCTGAATCCTTAGACAAACAGATAGACAGAAGAATGGACAGACGAACAAGCTAATAATCCGAATACGTAGACAAAAAAGGACAGACAGAGACAGACATAAAGCGGGTGCCCCCCCGTTCCCCGTCTGGATATCTTGCCTGATTTGGCCAATGTTGCCAGGAGATGAGCAACAGAAATTTTCTGTCTACTTTCGTCCGATTTAATCCGACGACAGAGCATCGGGTCCACTTTTCCAGGTACATAAAACTCCTTCACATTCGCAGCCACCAGTGTCAACCAGGGCTCTAGTATGTCATACGAACACTAAGAACTGTTCAAAATAGCTTTTGTTGCCATAAGGTGCCGTTAAACTCTTTCCAGGTATCCAGGTACCGGTATCAGTATAGGTTCTGGTCTGTCTAGCCAATTAATCCCCAATATACGAGCTACCCTTCAATGTCAACCATCAGCCACTAGTATCTTCTTGTATTCCACCCTCAGACTGAGATGTCGGGGTCTTTGGATTGAGCCACGATGCAGCACTGTCATGGGCACTCCTTAAGTGAATGACTCGCTCAAATTCTCAACACATCATTCCTCTTAGGTAAGACTCGAACCCAGACTTTGTGCTCTACAAACCAAGCGCTCTAACCCATGGCCCACGTGCCCCACATAATGAACGAACATAGTAAGAAAATGATAGAAAATAGTAGACCATCACCCAAAATACCAAACTGCTAAAGAATTATGAATATGGTTTGGTTAGTTTATATTTAACGACACTGTCATAACAAAGATGATTAGCGTCACCCTCCTTTTTTCTCCAGGCTTCGGGACTGGCACTACCAGAGTATGGGAAGTGGCGGACTTTATTATGAATATCAGTATAGAAAACAGTTGAGAAAACACTAGTTTTTCCCCGCATCTTCCAATGCCTAAGGTCATATCGACCTTTGTCGACTCATGCTGACAATGTCGTGTTGTGATTTTTCTTTCGGTTGGAGTTTATCTCGAAATTTAATTCGAGGTCAATTATTTCTGTAATAACAATAATCAAGTCCAAGAAAAATCACAACACGACATTTGTCAGCAGCTGACAAATGTCGTGTTATGATTCACTGCTGGAGTTTGATCTGGAATATATTCGAGGTCTCATCATTTCAGTAATAACAATTTCCAATGGGGTTTGTCCGAACTACGAGGCTAAGCTTAATTAACTTCCGTTATTAAAATGACTTCTTTCTAGGCGCGTGTGTGTGAACAGCTGGACCTTCTAATAATTAATCTCCGTATGATTCAGCTGAGTCTCTCGACCGTCGAGTCGTTCCTGTCGATTGTTGGAGGTTTCGAAGTGATGAGCCTTTTAGTCATTGTTACTATAACCTGGATGTTTTTAAATTAAACGTTGATGATGATGGAAATGAAATGATGATGATGATGATGATACTAATGACTATAATAATAATAACAACAATAATGACCTTAAGGACCTTGACTACGAATAGAGTGCACTACAGACAAATTTGCGCTTCTAAATAATGTTGAAGTCCCTGGGTATCATATTTACCTCAGGGCATAAAAATACTAATAATAACAGCAGCAGTAGCAACAACAACAACAACAACAACAACAACAACAACAACAACAACAACAACAACAACAACAACAACAACAACAACAACAACAACAACAACAACAACAACAACAATAATAATAATAATAATAATAATAATAATAATAATAATAATAATAATAATAATAATAATAATAATAATAATAATAATAATGATAATAATGATAATAATGATAATAATAATAAGTAACATCTCCGGATATTCTCCGGATATTGTTTAGATCGCCTGAGGGATCATTAATACCTCGGGCAAAAAATAATAATAACACTTTATTATTATTTTATTTTTATTATTATAATTACTTTTATTATCATTATAATTATAGTTATTAGGCGAATCTGAAGTGCAGTAACCTGATGAAGAGCTGCTAGATATCCAAAAACTTTAAGCCAATGAGAAGAAGTGAGTTTTGAAGCTTTCCTTCCAAACATCGGACTAACATTGGTGGTCGGTTCCATAGCCGGGGACAGCAATATGAAATGCACGAGAGCCAATGACAATGTTGCATCACGGCTCAGACAAAAGACGAACAGTCTGTGGCTTGAATAACAAGTAAATCAAGGGCAAACTCTCGTCTACTGTGTAACAGTGCAATCATCTTTTGTTCTCCTTCCAAAATCATCGAGTTGTATTTCTAACCTATGCCTTCTAGATGTTAGCGGATGGCCATTTGGATGCTGCTATGCGACAGTCGTTGTCGTTGATAAATTAAAAGTCGTCGGATTTCGCGTAGCACGCAGCAATTCAACAACCAACCCACGCGCAGTCAACAGTTCAAACAATTAGTTTGCAACAAAGCATGTCAAGGGGTCATGATTCGAAAATGTTTCGAAAATGTAAAAATGGTAAAAAAATAGAAGTGCTTCTTGTGCCGCGGACATCATCACTTCTTCATTCCATTACTCCTTCATTCAATCACTCCTTCATTGAATCACTCCAGCATTCAATCACTTCTTCATTTTAACACTCCTTCATTCCATTACTCCTACATTCCATCACTCCTACATTCAATCACTTCTTCATTTGATCACTTTTTCATTTGATCACTCCTTCATTCCATCACTCCTTCATTCCATCACTTCTTCATTCCATCACTCCTTCATTCCATCACTTCTTCATTCCATCACTCCTTCATTCCATTACTCTTTAATTCAGTCACTCCTATATTCCGCCATCCATTCCGCCACTACATCTCACCATCACTCCATTCCTCCACTCTCTAATTCAGTCCATCCATCATTCAAACACCTCGTGCTTTGAAAACCCGGAATTGCGAGAACACGTCTTCGTCAACTTCCGGTCTCTGACGCTGCGTCGTTCTTGTTACAGTTCGTTGACACGCATGCGCCTAATAATCCCTCTGCGTCGACGCTTCCGTCCGGCAGAGGGCGTCGAACCCCAGACGACAGGTGGCGTCAGTTGATTGACGCTCTGTGTCTTGTAAACCGTAGATCGTTGACCTTTCAACTGGAGTCTCCGAAATCAGTGGTTAATATGTTGGATGTCGCCAACGTTTGATGGATCAGGCAATAAAAGCGATTAGGTCTGTCTGGACCTCTTAATATGTCTGTCAAATATGTCTGTCTGCCTGTCTGTCTGTTTATCTGCTTGTCTGTCTATCTGTCAGTATAGTATGTCTGTCGATCTATCTGTCTGTCTGCCTGCCTACCTCTCAGTCTCTGTGTCTACCTGTTTGTCTGTCTACCTGTAAGTCTGCCTCTCTGTCTGCCCGTCTGCTTGTCTGTGTGCATGCATGTCTGCCTGCCTGCTTTTCGGTATACCTGCCTGTATATTTGTGTGTCTGTCTGCCTGTCGGTATGCCTTACCATCTGCCTGTCTGTCTGTCTCTGCATCTGTCTTGTCAATCTGAGTACTTAGTGGTCTCACTGACTGTTTCCTAGACGACTCCATAATCACCCTCCTGTGCGTCTATCTGTACTTTTCCCTGTTTGTCTTATTCCTGTTGTCCATGCATCTGTTTTGCAATCTATATCCTGTCTGGCCTCTTTTAGATGTTTTTTCATTTTAATTACAGTGTTCTGGAATTAATGGTCTGAAAAGCTCTATAATCTAGCGAGTGTTATTGAAAAACCGAAATCAAATTCATTACATTTAACCTTATTTTTTATATATTTTGTTTGGATGCAATTTGCAAATGATATTATAAATCTCTGCAATTTCTTAGCGACACACGAAGCCCCGCAAAGAGACCAGCTTAATATAAGCGCTATATCACTTCAAGTCTGTCTGTCTGTCTCTGTCTGTCTGTCTGTGTCTCTGTCTGTGTCTCTGTCTCTGTCTGTGTCTCTGTCTGTCTGTCTGTCTGTCTGTCTGTCTGTCTCATTTAATTTGCAATCTTATTTGCATACGGCTGAATATGTGATGTAGATAACATCTATCGTATCGTATCTAATAATTGTAATGCGCAACTCTCGAGGAATAACTATATCAGAGGCGCTCTCAGAATATTAGAATAGATACATTATAAATATTATTACATATGATTTAGTCAATATATATATACAATAATAATGTAATATGTATGTAGCGTATATGTATTGTTAGATATCTCTGATGATTATTAGATATTAGTAAGTCTTTATGTCGGTTAACGTATGTCTTAGTGTTCTAGGATGTTGTTGTCAGAAGGAGTGTTCGTCATGGATGACCATGTTTTGGTCCAACCTCTATCGGTCATGTTTCCAGTGACGAATAAGTACCCATGTGTGGTTAAACTAAGCTGAACTTGGTTTAGTTGGTCTGGTGTGACTGATTTAGTAAGAGAAAAACCAAGACTGCATTGTACTAAGAACTGTAAAAGGTTGCTTGTTTTGATGTTAAAGTAGTTAAATTTCGGTGAAGACTTGTTCACGTTTCCGAACAAAAGTTGTAAAGTTGTTGTCGAGTGTTTGACCTTCTTGTTGGTGTTGAAAACGACGTTTTGCACTTCTGGTTGAAGGTCGCATGCTTTTCGATTTATTTAATTGATATTAAATAGAACTGGGCATTTAACGCGTTATTAACGCGATTAATGCGTTAATTAATTAACGCGATAAAAATGTTAACGCATTTAACGCTATTGTCACTGCGCCCAATTATTTTTAATATATGCGCTAAAACAATTCTTGATAAAACCGCTATTTAAAAGTAAAAGCTGTAAGTTTAAACTTTAAACTTTAAAGTAAAAACTAGAAGTAAAAACATGTAGTCAAAGCATGTTTACTTTTTGCTTGTTGACTGTAAGCATTTATAGCGAATATTCAACGTAACTACTCAGAGTCGGTAGAGTGGGTGTACTTGTTATCTATTGTGACACGCGATTAAAAATTAATCGCGTTATTAAAAAAATTAATCGTGCGATTAATTTCGATTAAAACTTTTAATCGTTGCCCACTCCTAATATTAAAGGATCCGGAAAACACGAAATCGAAATCATATTTCTAATGTGAGGAGAAAGAGGAGGAAGAGGTGAGAGGAGGAGGAGGACAAGGACAAGGACAAGGAAGAATATAAGCAGGAGGAGGAATAGGAGGAGGAAGAGCAACGTGGAGGAGGAGCAACGTGGACGTGAGGAAGTATAGGGGGAATAGGAGACGGAAGAGGAGGAAGAGGAGAAGGAAGAGGAAGAAGAGGAGGAGGAGGAAAATGAGAATAGGAACAGGAGAATGTGTAGGAGGCGGTGGAAGATGAGTCGAATTTCGAATCGATTTAATTAGGATTAAATTGCGTTTCATAAACAATAGATTGCGTTTCATAAATTCCGTTTCATCACGTTAATTGCGTTTCATAACTTGCGTTTCATATCATAAATTGCGTTTCATAACACCTAGCGCGAGCCTCGTCTTTTTGTCTAGAGATTTAAGAGGACCTGTAACAATCTCTTTCTCTGTTTGTCTTTCAGTCTGTCTGTCTGTCTGTCTCTTTCACCCTCTCGTTCTGTCTATTGTTACAGGTCGTCTAAGGATTTGGAATACTAACTAAACCAATTCCAAGGTAAAATGCATTAAAAACACAAAATAATTACATGGGTAACCAAGTGTGCCAAAAAACAATTTTTTTTAAATGGAAAGTTGGCTTTTTCGTTTCTTGTTGAACAGACGCCATTTTTTGCATTTATAATTTATAAAAAATCAAAAACCAAATTTTGTGTTTAAAAAAAACAACCACCAAAAAACCAAACCTTTGGCAGTCCTGCGAGTAACACTAGTCAATCTTGGTATAAAGAGGCCACTTAGTTAATTAAACACAGCACTTTGACCAGCCACAATACACAAAGTCAGTCTTGATGCCCCAGAACTAAAAGTATTCAACGAGGTCAGCTGATCGCCTTTCTCTGCTCAAACCCAAAACAAGAACCGTTCTTCGTAAACGAACTTTGTCGGTTGTTGGACCTAACTTATGGAACTCTCTCTCCTCTGTATCTTTTCTCATCAAATTACTTATCCACCATAGACTGTCTCCGCTCCGTCTTAACGACTGATCTTCTGGCTATTGACCTCATTGCTGACTGCAGGATTCAGTGCCGCATTGGATGGTATACCTTCGGTTACTAGTTTATATATTACTACAACATAATTATGTATATATATTATATAGCCTATATATATTATATCATACATGATTATTTTGTAGTAATTTATATAATAGAGGTTTCTATGAAGCTTGATCTCGATGTTCTTAATAAGCGCCGGTTGGACTTGAGTTACAGCGTAATTAATTGTTGTATAACAAGACGAAATTGATATTAAGGGATCTGGAAAAAGCATGAAATCGAAGTCATAAGGTCTAATGTGGGAAAGAGGAGGAGGAAGAGGAGGAAGAGGAGGAGGAGGAGCAAGAGGAGGGTAGGAGAAGAAGGAGGAGCAAGAGGAGGAGGAAGAGGAAGATTCTTATGTGAGGAAGAGTAGTTGGAGGAATATGAGGAGGAGGCGGAGGCGGAGGAATAAGAAAAGTAGGAGGAGGCAAAGAAGGAGGAGGAAGAATGAGAAGCAGAGGAGGAGGAGGTGATGAAGAGGAGGACGAGGAAGAGGAGGAGAAAGAAGAATAGGAGAAGAGGAGGAGGAGGAGTTGGATGTGAGGCAGAGGAGGAGGAGGAGGAGGAGGAGGAGGAGGAGGAGGAGGAGGGAGGAGGAGGAGGAAGAATAGGAGGTGGAGGAGAATGAGTAATAGGAAGAGGAGAAGGTATTATAGGAGGCGGTGGAGGATGAACGAAATTGCGAATCGATTTAATTAAGATTCTGCAGCTGACCTCGAAGAACGAATGGCCGTGAAACGTCAGCCTCCGTATCAAACAACCACCAGCATCAGCATCAACATAACAGTATGAGGTCAAGGAGAGCTATATGAGATCAGTATTTCCCGTTACCAATTGCAGTTGCTCCGATTGTTCATTACATCTGCGCCATTTCTATTCATCTGCCTTTATAAATATCGCACAACTCATCTTCATCCATCTTCTCCCACTCCACATCTTTCTCTTCCTGCTCATCCTAATCCTACTTGTAATCTTTTTGGTCCTTCTCCACCTCCTTCTCTTCTTCCACGTGCTTCTCCGCTTGTTTTTCTTCTCCGTCTTCCCCTTCTTTAGGCCTATCATTCCTTCTCCTTTTGATCTTTTATCTCATTCTTCTTCATGTTCTTCTTCTTCCATCTTCTTCATGTTCTTCCTTTCCTCCTCCTCCTTCGCCTTTTCCTCCTCCTCCTCCTCTTTCTCCTCCTCTTCCTCCTCGTCCTCCTCGTCCTCCTCCTCTCTCTTCTTCTCCTTCTCCTTCCATTCCTTCTCCTCCAACTCTGCCTTCTCCTTCTCCTCTTCACTTCTTCTCCTCCTCATCTTTATTTTTCTCATCTCACAGTAACCGTCTCTGAAGAGGCTCGAACCCTTACTCTAACCATTACATGGTGACCACTTAACCAGTCGGATACCGTGTGTCCCTCAAATGAAGTCAAACGAACGAAGTATAGCGTGTGAGTGCACGCGAACTTGATAAACACCGGCATTTACGCCAGCACGGTTAATGAAATATTCATAAACGCTGTCTTATGCCACACGAACTGTGCGAACTGTTCAGAATATTTACACACGGTAACACACCTCTTTTAATTGTTAAACGGCCCTATAAGAAGAAGCAGAAGCACGGTTTGTATAATCATCAATTCTGGCTTGCATTAGCAATACGATCGGTGACAACTTGTTAAAATAATTTTGACAACGTCAACGGAGTTAACACCGCCATTATCTCAACTGAGGTAGTGTAAGTCCCAAACGTGGACAAAGGAGGATGGAGACGCTAATCATCTTTTTATGCCGCAATGTTTTTAAACAGGAACTAACCAAATCAAAGGTCTTAGTTATCGTAATATGTCGTTAAACTATTGAACCAATTGGTTAGACACCTTTTAAATGTGGTCAAATAGTCCTGGGGCTGAGTGGGGTCCTGTGTGCAATCATATGTCCCCTATTTTTGACTCTGGATACTTGTAGGGGACCCATATGAGATTGAAAAAAACTTGGGTAGACATTCCAGATGTGGGGCATAAATGTTTAATTCTAGATGACGTTCAAGATGGCCGCCGCATCATTATATCCTATATAATTGCATCTGTGTCTGTCTTGGAATGATGAATTTGGTGTCCTTACCTAGGTTTTTGGGGTCAAGGAATCCGTTAAAATCATTTTCAGTCAAAAAAAATTACGGTTAAACGTTAATTCCAAGATGGCCACCAAAATACGAGGCGCAATGGAGTGGGTTCAAGCCCCGGACGCGGCACTGCTCACAGCTAAATTATTAATGCGATACACCCTTTCAGAAAGGTGTTGAATACTCACAAGTATCGCTATCTGATATACAGTGGCACATAAAATGTGTACATGACGTGAGATACAGTCCCCGATATCTTTCAAATTGATCGCGATAGGGAAATCAAACATAGCTTTAAAACTTAGCTTTAAAATGGCGACGCGGCCTTTTGACAAGCCTTTTTAGTTTCGTAATTGAGCTCGTAGATTAAACTTGGTTTCTTTTGTATTTGCAGGCAATGACTGAAGTTAAAGGGATTCCTTTGAAGAGGTCGCGCTATGAAGTCGCTGAAATTGACATCAACAAGTGTATCATTTGCCAGATCGACACTAATGAATCAATATGCGGCAATGAACAGGCACGGTTGAAGATACTAGAGGCTGCTAGAATACGTAAGGATTTGGTTGCAAGGAGACTAGAACAAGTTGAACATGAACTGTTTGTTTATCATGTGAACAACGAATGTTATAAATCATACACCCTCAAAAAAACACTGATGAAACTTCAAGAAGAGTCATGCAAAGCTACCGATGAGTCAGAGGGAGATGAATCGGTGCCCACCCAATCTGTTATCAGAGCAACCAGAGCCAAAATAACACCACGGGCTCCACCATCTACTGATATACCAGCGTCTCATAAGACATGTACGGTGTGTGGCAATGTTAAGCAAAAAGGAGAACGGCAGAAGTTCAGGATGTGTGAAGATGTTCGTGCAGAAAAGTTCCTTAAGGCTGCAGTATTCTTTCAAGACGAAGTGTACTATCGGACAAGTGACCTGCAAGATGTTCACTCTGTGTTTGGGTCAGATCTATACTGTCACAAAAACTGCATCCGCAGTTATCTTATGCAGTATGACCGAGCAAAAAGTTCATGTGATGCGCCATCGAACAGCACAGCCAAAAATATGTGTTTTGCGAAGTTGTTGTCGAACATTGATTCTCCTTTGAAGAGTGGACAGGGTTTTCCATTAAGTGACCTCCGGGACAATGTCAATGGTTTTAAAGATTCAACTGAAACGTTTTCGAACAGAGACATTCGACTTTTTCTTGAAAGTCACTATGGCCAAGACTTGAACATTTCCAGGCCTACAGAGGCAAATAAATGTGACATGGTGTTCCTAAACGTCACCACTCCTGCAGACATGGCTGGCTTAATTCGGTCCAGCAATCACATTACTCAATGCGCATCGACAATTAGGCAAGTTCTTGTGGACTTTAATTTTGACTTGCAGGACAAGTTTTGTGACTCTGTTGATCTGAAGGAAGCCTGGGATAATATGCAAATCCCAGATGAGTTAGCAACGTTTTTGTGTGTGCTGCTAAATTATGACCGAAATGATCTTAAGTACACCCTGGACGACGATAATGCTGACACTTCTGATTATGAATCTAGTTGTAACGGCAGAGAGTCACCACAATTGAGAAAACTGAAGTCAGTTTTCCAGGTTCTGTATTTCATGGTGCATAATGGTCGACGCAGGACACCACTCCATATGATGTGTGGAGAGGGAATTCACGCTGCCTGCAAGAGTAAGACGCTCATCACCTCTCTAAACCATTTAGGAATATCAGTGAGTTACGACGAAATTCTCCGGTACCAGAATGACTTGGCGGACTTGGTTTGCACAAACGGAAGTACTGATGTTCCTTTGCCAAGCCATCTGAACCCAGAGAAATTTACTACTGCCGCATTCGATAATTTTGATCACGAGGAGGCGACGGTATCGGGTCTGGGCGGTACTCATGATACTGTTTCTGTTTTATATCAGGACAAATCAGATGGCGTTCAGAGGAAGCCAAAAATCTCGGAAACGGGTGTTGTTCATGGTCCTAAGTCCTTTCAGAAGACACTGAAATGCCAAGAGCTAAAAGACTTCTTCAAACCAGCTAAGAGGGGAGACATACCAAGTGACTTTTCAGTAAGTTACCCGATATTAAGCGATGAATGTAGGACGAAAGCGAAAGAAAAAGATCTTACATGGTCACTAGCCCGGATGAATTTGTCGAGTTTAGAAGAAGGCTCAATCCAACGGGACAGCGTTGACCAACAAATGCCATGCTGGAGTGCCTTCAACTCAGTTGTGACAGCGGAGAAGCTGACTGAAAGGATCGTAGGCTTTTTGCCAATTCTACCCCACCCTGTCACTCAATACAGCACAGTGTATACCGCTCTCAGAAACTTTCAGAACGTCTTGCGACAACTTGGTCAGGACCGCTTAGCTATAACATGCGACGAAGGTGTTTACAGAATAGCACGAGAGATCGTGATGTTGCGCCCAGACGAATTCACAGACTTGACTCTTTGCTTAGGCTCTTTTCACTTGGTTAAGATCTATCTCGGTTGTATAGGTAGGTATCTTCGCGGAAGTGGCGCAGACAGTATATTTATCGAAAATGAAATTTTTGGACCAAATACTACCCAGGCTGTCTTGGGAGGTACACATTATGTCAGGTCTCTTGATGGCTTGACTCTCCTTTCTGAGAGTATGGAAAGACTGCAATGGAGTGCATTCTTTGACCAACATGGTGCACAGAAATACATAGAGCCACTCAGGTTGCTTAGAGAAATGAAGCAAGAGGTTTCTGCAAAGAATAATGTGAAAAGTAAGGAGCTCCTTAACTCATTCCTGGGACTGTCAGGAGAGCTGTTCGAGGATTTCGAGGAGTTTAAGAGGAAAGGGAAGGCTCAAAGCAAAACATTCACCTACTGGGATCAGTTTATCGAAATGGTTCGGTTGGCAAAGGACATCGTGCGGGCTGACAGAGAAGGTGACTGGCATCTGCACATACATTCTGTGGAAGCCGTATTGCCATACTTTGCTGTTTTTGACAACAGCAACTATCTCCGATGGTGTTCTCTATACCTGGAGGACATGAAGAAATTGCCAGAGACTGCACCGCTTATCCATGCTAATTTCATGGCTGGACGTTTTGTAGTGAAGCGTTCTTCTACCCCATTCTCAGCTGTTGCTGCCGACATGTGTCTTGAACAGACCATCAACCGCTCATCTAAGGCAAGTGGAGGAATAATTGGAAATACAAAACGGAAGGAATACGTAACGAGATGGAACATCATTCACCATGAGTTGATGGCAGTAAATGAAACATTTCGTGATGTCACAGGTGTGCATTTCAACAACACAGAATTGACTGTTAACCATTCTTTCAGTCTTCGCCAAACGCAGGTAAACGACAGCAAGGTCGACATGATGATGGCGTACATTCTCAAATATGAAAATCCGTTTGAGGTCAAGCAGACAACTCAACTGAAACTACATAACTTTATCACCAGAGCTATCGTGCCAGATAACATTCAAGACAGTATATTGTCTGTTCAATTAACTGGACTTAATTTGTACCGTACATTTAGAAAGGAGCGCCTGGTGGAAAAGACGAAACGTCTCAGTGACACAATCAGCAGGAACAATGTTCAGACATTCGCAAGTGCCGAGGGAAAAACACCATCAGCCACAAAGACAAAACAGCGAGTCAAGAAGGAGTTAGGTGTAGCACAAAAGCAAGTAGACATTGCCAGGGTCCGTGGGTATGATGCCGAAGAGGTCTTCACCTACGATTTGCTCGAACAGAGTAGCCTGTTCGATGAGGAGGGACTTATGACGAAACCGACAAAACATGAGCTTATGAAAGAACTTGAATCAACAATTACTGCAGATGACTACATAGCTCCTACGCAGTGGACGGATATGTCAACTGGATACATTGTTGATGTTATGGCTAACGTTCGAAAGCTGAAAACGTCGTCATTGAACACCTTCGGGGAATTGTGCAATCAGTTTCTGAATATGATCTTTGGAGTGTGCAAAAATGCATCTCGCATTGACTTCATCTTCGATTCATACATCGAAGGATCAGTGAAATACAGCGAGCGAATGAGGCGAACTCAGAAAACCCCAGTATTGTACAGTAACATTACACTAGAAAGCAAGTTAGCAAAGGATATGGACAGTTTTTGGCCATCTGCAGCAAACAAAGTCCAAATGGAACTGCTAATAAAGGGATATATAATGGACCACTTCACAGCACATCCTGATGGTGTTGTCATCGTCCTAAGTCGGATAGTTGGTGATGAAACATCAACACCAACACAGTCGATAAAGAATGGAGAAGTGTTCCAACACCCAGACCTTGACACCGATCATGAAGAGGCCGACATCCGAATAATTCCACACGCTGTTACTGCTGTCAAACAGAGTTGCATGGCACGGATTGTAATCCTCTCAAGTGACACTGATGTATTCGTTGTAGCCATGTATTTCTACCATCTCTTGGTGGCGCATGGACTCGCTGAACTTTGGCTCAGAGGGGGAGTTGGAGACAAGACACGATTCATCCCTCTTCATGTAATAGCTGCAAAAGTTGGAAAGCAATTGTGTGAAGTCCTCCCTGCAACACATGCATTGACCGGCTGTGACATTACTAGCAAATTTGGCACAAAAGCTGCTGGCATCAAGGCCCAGCCTGTTCTGTACTTGAAAGACTTCGGGAGGGCACATACGGATGTGCATGACTGTGTGCACAACGCTGAGAAGTTCCTTGTGCAAGTGCTGAACAGAGGGAACCATGGCATTGAAACGATGGATCGTTTACGTTTCAGCTGGTACCATTACAGAACGTCTAAGACATTTTCTGATCTACCCCCAACTAGTTATGGTACTGAAGGTCATATTCTGCGGGCATTCTATGCAACCTACATTCAAATAAATTGCCTCGGAGACTTTTCACTGAACCCACTAGACTATGGATTTACCATGGAAAGCGAATGTCTCGTCCCACAGACATACCATCGTCATTTGCCAGATGAAGTGTCTTTGAAATGTAAATGTGTGAAATGTGCCACTCGCTCGTGTCCTTGTAGAGAAAGAAACGTCCGTTGCTGCATGTTCTGCAAATGCCAGGAAGACAGTCACATCAAGAACTGCAAAAACCCTCATGGTGTTATTTCAACAAACTAGTGTGGTTCATACAAACATTGAGAGTTAGAGCAGTATATGCTAACTGTACAACTTCTATACGGTGAACATTTGCAGATTGATGCGTGTTGTGTACAGCACTGTTCATGATAAATGCGATTTTCCAAATATGACAGTTTAAATGATATTACAGTAACATAACCAATAAAACATGCTTCAGTCTTCTTTTAAATTCTAATTTTTACATACCGTCCAGTACAGGGACACCTAGGTCAAGGAGAGTCCTGATTTATCACCTACCTCAATTCTGAACCTTTAAAGCTTGTCGAAAGGTCATTGCGCCTCGTATTTTGGTGGCCATCTTGGAATTAACGTTTAACCGTAATTTTTTTTGACTGAAAATGATTTTAACGGATTCCTTGACCCCAAAAACCTAGGTAAGGACACCAAATTCATCATTCCAAGACAGACACAGATGCAATTATATAGGATATAATGATGCGGCGGCCATCTTGAACGTCATCTAGAATTAAACATTTATGCCCCACATCTGGAATGTCTACCCAAGTTTTTTTCAATCTCATATGGGTCCCCTACAAGTATCCAGAGTCAAAAATAGGGGACATATGATTGCACACAGGACCCCACTCAGCCCCCGGACTAATAATATCGCCTGATTGTAATAATTAATAACTTTTGTCGTTGAACAATGAATACCAATGACATTTTAAGGTTGTAATTGTAACCGAACATTTATATAGCGTCGCTCAGAAATCAGCGGCGCTCTGGACCTGCGTCAGTACCTGCGTCTTAAGGCGTCTCCGGAACTGGGAAGGTGAGAGGGCTAGTAGCTGAAAGCGAAGAGACTGGGGAAGACAGTCCCAAGCTGATAGGCTAACACGGGCAAAGCACCTAGAGTGGGCCGTTGCAGGGCTATGTTTTGACAGCTTTAAATGATGTCTTTCGGACGTTATGAATTCATTTTCACTGCATTCCATATGCCTTAAATAGTGGTCAACAGCCTTTGATGTCATACGACGAAGTTAAACTTTGTAGCAATAAAAAAAGCCAACTGTAAGTCAACACGCGCTATATTATGCCATGCGAACGATGCAACTGTTCAAAAAATAATTACACACCTCTTTTTATGTTTGTGATTCGCCCTATAATATCTAGCAGACGGGTCCGTCCGTCAGTCTTACTGCCTATGAGTCTGCGTTTGGTCATCAAGGTTATTCATAAGATTGCGCAGTATATAAACGACTGCTTTGGAGGAACGAAATAAGACGTCACGTGGACCGGAAATGAGAAACTGTTCTCGAAAGAAGTGGGACGAATCGAAAATCTCTCTTCTAAAGACGTCCACTAATTATATACCAATGCACACGCATATATATATATATATGCGTATATATATATACATGTATATGCATATGCTTACCGGTATGAATTGTATGTTTATAAATATACAATTTAGATCCTAGATGTGCATTAGCTGACATACGTAAAAACACAGTTACCAAGATTATACCAAAAGCATCTTTCTGACACTTTTCAACCTACTATTTAGGCATTCTGCTCTATTCTTTATTATTATCCTGACATAACCTGGCCTACAATGGCCTATCCTGGCATATTCTGTCCTATCATAACCTACTGGGGCCTATTCTATTTCACTACAAACGGCCATTACTCTCGTTTTCCCCATACGTTGACAGAGAATAAACAGTTGGCCGAACCTGCCATTGAGATCCGTCCTGTTGCTATTTACGACCAATCCTTATAACGTTGCTCAAAACCCGTGTTTACGCTTCCGTACAATGTCACTCCCTTTGGCATCACTCCATGACAATCAACGGAAACAGAAGAAAATGAAATTTCTGTTTTGTTGTCATGCCAAACGATTCGAGTCGAGATTGAAAAACATCGGTGATTGACGGCATCAACCGGAGCGCAGATGTCCGCTTGTAACACTGCGCGCACGTAAATAGTTCCCAGCGGGAAACAGTTCCACGACTTCTGGAGTGGGTCACGGAAGCCCATTGCTTAACGCTCTTCTTTAAACGCCAAAACGTTGTCAA
>JACEVL010002221.1:0-18460 GCA_020284085.1 Aporrectodea caliginosa
CCAAAAAAAAAAAAGGGAAAATTTTTTTAAATCTTCCCCCTTTTCCCCCTTTTTTAATTTTTGTAGTATTCCCCCCATCTGGGAAAAATTCTCTTTTAATAAAATCTTAAACTTTCCACCGGGACTGGATACCTAAGATATTCTATCCCCTTTTATGGAAAATTTGAATTTTTCGATAAAAACTGCTGAAAAAAATAAACTTCCTTTGGAAAATTTAAATCAGAAAAGAAACCCACTTGTAAAAAGGGAGTAAAAATGAAATATCTAACTATGGGTACTCAGTCCTCCTTTTTTCCAATTTTTTTAAAAAATTGTTGATAGACTTTTCCTAAAAAATATAATAAAAAATTTTTTTTTACCCCCAACTGGTTTCCCAACCTGAAGACTTAAATTTCCCCTATAAATTCAAAAAGGATTTTAAAGCATGGATAAAAAAATAATTATCTAAATTCTTAAAAAGTTTTTGACTCTAATATAATATTTTTTTCAAACTAAGCTACACTGCAACCTACACTTCTCATTTAGCTAAACTTCAAATCTTAAAAAAGCAAGAAACATTATTACTAACTCTTCATATAACACCCACACTAAACCACTATTTCACTATCTTAAGTTACTAAATATTGATCAAATTAAACATGTCCAAATATGCGAATTAATGTATCGATACGAGAAGAATCTTCTTCCTTGGGCCTTCGTCTCCTTTTTTTCTCCTACGGTACAGACTATCCAAACTAAAAGCAATCGTTCTTACATGTGTCCCTATGCTAGAACTAACACACGCAAATTCTCCATTGGATATAAAGGACCACTATTATGGAGCAATATATCGATGTCTATTAAAAATTTAATGTCACAGGTTTCCCTCAATTTAAAAAGCTTATTCGTGCTTACATACTAAATAACAGTAAATTACCGCAACCCGGTTTATCGTCATAGGACGAATTCTATAATTGATAGAACATTTTTATTAATAAAGTATAGTATCTTTATGTTATCTCCGAGAAATCAGCCATTAGCACTCTTAACCTGCCAAGCGGGAATTTCTCCCTTCTAGGTGTGCCTTTTGCTCTGGACTTCATATTTAACTTGTGTAATTAAGTGTTACTTCATGTCATTACTTGGTTGTATATTGAATGTTTATATTCAACACTTGTTTTTGTTACAATGAACTAGATCAATGAAAATGATTGATTGATTGATTGATTGATATCCATAGAAAATCTCTCAAGCTATCTCAAGGGACTGTTCTTCTTCGTATCCTTCGCCTTTATTCTCTCTTACTCCCTCTGGTCACGATCTGCGCCCCACGCTCACATAACCGTGTTCTTTCTAGATTTGATTCCCTCACCAGGCGCGGTTTCTTGGCTAGGATGTTGTCCTCAGCAGCTAGGCCATAGTGTCCTTTTTAGTTTACTATTTACTAACTTTTTCGCTACTATTTGATAATTGTAATTGTAATTGTATAACTGTATAGTTTTGTATGTACAGCGCCGTGTTCGTTTGCCAGCGTTTAATAAAGTAAACACTTACTTACTTACTTACTCTCCTCTTCTCATCTGTACAGCCTGTCTTCGTCTCCTTCTCCTTCTAGTGCTCCTTCTCCCTCTTCTCCTTTTCTTCTCCACCTCCTCCTCCTCCTTCTCCTCCTCCTCTTCTTCTTCCCCTCCTCCTCCTTCTCCTCCTTTTCCTCCTTTTCCTTATCCTCTTCCTACTTCTTTTTCTTCTTCCTCTTCGTTTTCATTCTCTTCATGATGAGATATACAATGCGCGACACACACATATCTTCACAGGCAGTTGAGCGCAACGATCGCTGACCTGGTTGACTTGAGACTGGAACATAAAGCTTCCACCTGGTGTGTGTCAGCGTGGTACCGACCAACAGGGCCGACCACAGAAGAGACTTAACATTTTATTCCTTCCTTTCATGTAGACCAACAAGGGTATCCCCAGAGGGAAAAATAAAATATTATTTCCTTCTTAGTTCCTTTCATGATACTGTTTATCTGGCGTAACGCGTAATAATAACCTTCGTTGTTTTACTCTGTTTCTATAGGTGACTGGTGCCTGTGAAGTGTTTGCACCCGTTTGCTGAAATGGCAGCGAGTTTTCTGTTTGAGAGGAGATGAAATGGATTCAGATGCATGTTACGGTCGTCGGTTGCACTGCGGCTCTGTGTTGTGGTGTTTGTATTATTCTTGACCTGCTGAGCCTCTGGCGTGGCGTAAAACCCCGTAAGCTCCTAGTAAAGCAGGAGGGTCTCCGGCGTGGCGTAAAACCCCGTAAGCCCTGTTTTTTTATTGCCCTGGAATGAGCCGAGGGATAAGAAGGAGGATGTTAGAAGACTAGATTAGAAGGCAGGGACTCGGAGTCAAGTCACAGGGAGTCAACGAAACCACGCAATGGACAAAGTCAACATGAACCCTTAAGCTTCCTTAGAGAAGGTCTCGGGTCATTCACAGACCTACACGGGCGATGAATGTCTCAAACTCATCCAATTCATCCTGTGCAATGCCCCAACGTCAGAGGACATTTTTCGCAAGGCCGAAAGTGAGACAAACTCTTAATCGCCAGGGCTCCAGACGCAGACTAGGCCTAGTACTGAACTTGAAGTTATTTTCGTTATAGTTATAGTTATAGTTAATAATATTTGTTAGTTATAGTTATAGCTATCGTTAACGAAATCATTTTATTTTCGTTAACGAACATTTTCGTTATCGTTATCGTTAACGAGAATCACACTGCGTCAACGAAATCATTTATATTTCAGTTGACGAACATTTTCGTTATCGTTATCGTTAGCGAGAATCACACTGGTCTACAGACAGACAGAACCTTGGCCAGGAGCGTGTTGACTGGTTGACATGAACGCAGGAAATTAAGAGATGGTCTAAACCCTGATGTGTTGGGTTTTCTATTCTAATTACAAATGGTGTCCCAATCACATGCAACTTGACCACAATTTCAACGCATCGACCGTGACAGGTAGCTAGTCCATCGCATGACAGAAAGCGGTGGAGCTACATAAGTCGGGTGATTAATTAGGCAACAGGTTTGCCCAAGTCCGTAATGCGACGCCAAATACTTGTAGACAGTTGCATGCTTATGTGAACACGGATAATTAGCAGGATTAGAGGCACCTAGCGATCGAAATATTATGTAGAAGTAACAACGTTACGCATGAAACAATACAGACAGACAGACAGACAGACAGACAGACAGACAGACAGACAGACAGACAGGCTGCAGACAGACAGACAGACAGAGACAGACAGACAGACAGACAGGACAGACATAGATATAGGCCACAACCTGATACTCCGTGCTGATTTTAATTGTGTACGCACAATCAGCATGCGACCATGCGTAGGCCGGGGCCCGGGACGAAAGTGTGGGGGGTACGAAGAACGAGCGTCCGAACTTTTTTGAATTTCCACACTGTAATGGTAGCAGTTTAAGCAGTCATCTGAACAAAATTGCTCTATAAATTCAGTGCTGGTAGGAACCAGATGTCACTCGTAGCTAAGATGTAGTTTGATCGTGTTTGAGTTTCACTACAGACAATACTGGCAACCAGACATTTATTGAAATCAATATAAAAACTAGAAAATACGTTCAATTTCCAAGAACGCCATAAGCCTTGAGGTATAAACATATTGCTGACCAGACACAATTAGCAGAAATAGTTAACAAATGGTACACAAACCAAGCAAGAAAGATTCAACTACCGAATCGTGAAGTCATGTGGTAATGATGTATAGTTTTAGTAAATGTTCAAGGAACAAAACATTTTGAAATTTGATATTTTGAAATTTGAAAGATAACACTCGAGAGAAGCCATTAATTAGGTGTACAAATACAATATATCTGTAAAATGTCATAATAACAGTATATTATACTCATTATAATATGATGGTATTATATATTATAATTTATAATAGTAAATAATAGCCTATCATTAGGCTATACCAAAGCTCAGGCGAGTTACTATAGCATTAAGCAATTACGCAACTGCGTATATAGATTTTAACAGCTCTCAAAAACTACAAACCGTTTAGATTACTTATTGACATCCTAGATTACTATTATTCGTTGATTTCTATTGTGCAGACTTTGTTATTGTGAGGTCCGCAAACATTTTCCTTCGCGGACTCTGGAAATTTCGTGGCACTTCTGCAATTTCGATCACAGACCCACAGTAGTTTCAATCATCGTAGGCTAATTTCATATGTTTCACGCAATGCCCAGTACATAAGTTCGTTGATTCAGAATGTGTGGTCAGTAAATTCGAGACAGTATTGTCGCAGAATGTCGTGTGGGCAAGTTCTACACTATATTGCTTGACATGAGCACAGACATGCTCAGTACCATAGAACAGATATCGGTCTGCTTATCATAGTTGATGGCGGTAACAACCCCGGTTCTGAGAATGTGGTAAAAGAACAATTTACAGCTTTCCCAACTCGTGACGCCACTCAGTCTGGCGAAACTATCGCGACAATCGTCGAGCAGCAGCTATCTGAGGTCGGACTCGAAGAGAGCGAATGGAGGAAAGGGAGAAAAGAGAGCGAAATGGAGGAAAGGGAGGAAGAGAGCGAAATGGAGGAAAGGGAGGGAGAGCGAAATGGAGAAGAGAGCAGAAATGGAGGGTAGGTGGAAGAGAGCGAAATATAGGAAAGGAGGAAGAGAGTGAAATGGAGGAAAAGGAGGACGAGAGAGCGAAATAGAGGGTAGGGAGGAAGAGAGCGAAATAGAGGAAAGGGAGGAAGAGAGCAAAATGGAGGGTAAAGGGAGAAGAGAGCGAAATGGAGGGTAGGGTGGAAGAGAGCGAAATGGAGGAAAGGGAGGAAGAGAGGAAATGGAGGAAATGGGGAGGAAGAGCGAAATAGAGGAAAGGGAGGAAGAGAGCGAAATGGAGGAAAGGGGGAAGAGAGCGGAGGAGGGAGGAGGAAGAGAGCGAAATGGAGGAAAGGGAGGAAGAGAGCGAAATGGAGGAAAGGGAGGAAGAGAGCAAAATGGAGGTTAGGGAGGAAAGAGAGCGAAATGGAGGGAAGGGAAGAAGAGAGCGAAATGGAGGAAAGGAGGAAGAGCGAAATGGAGGAAGGGAGGAAGAGGAAATGGAGTGAAAGGGAGGAAGAGAGCGAAATGGAGGTAAGGAGAGGAAAGGAAGGGAAAGGAAGGAGGAAATGGAGGAAAGAGCGAAATGGAGGAAAGGGAGGAAGAGAGTGAAATGGAGGAAAGGGAGGAAGAGCGACATGGAGGAAATGGAGGAAGAGAGCGAAATGGAGGAAAGGGAGGAAGAGAGTGAAATGGAGGAAAGGGAGGAAAGAGCGAAATGGAGGAAAGGGAGGAAGAGAGCGAAATGGAGGAAAGGGAGGAAGAGCAGCGAAATGGAGGAAAGGGAGGAAGAGAGCGAAATGGAGGAAAGGGAGGAAGAGAGCGAAATGGAGGAAAGGGAGGCAAGAGCGAAATGGAGGAAAGGGGAGGAAGAGAGCGAAATGGAGGAAAGGGAGGAAGAGAGCGAAATGGAGGAAAGGGAGGAAGAGAGCGAAATGGAGGAAAGGGAGGAAGAGAGCGAAATGGAGGAAAGGGAGGAAGAGAGCGAAATGGAGGAAAGGGAGGAAGAGAGCGAAATGGAGGAAAGGGAGGAAGAGCGAAATGGAGGAAAGGGAGGAAGAGAGCGAAATGGAGGAAAGGGAGGAAGAGAGCGAAATGGAGGAAAGGGAGGAAGAGAGCGAAATGGAGGAAAGGGAGGAAGAGAGCGAAATGGAGGAAAGGGAGGAAGAGAGCGAAATGGAGGAAAGGGAGGAAGAGCGAAATGGAGGAAAGGGAGGAAGAGCGAAATGGAGGAAAGGGAGGAAGAGCGAAATGGAGGAAAGGGAGGAAGAGAGCGAAATGGAGGAAAGGGAGGAAGAGAGCGAAATGGAGGAAAGGGAGGAAGAAGCGAAATGGAGGAAAGGGAGGAAGAGAGCGAAATGGAGGAAAGGGAGGAAGAGAGCGAAATGGAGGAAAGGGAGGAAGAGAGCGAAATGGAGGAAAGGGAGGAAGAGAGCGAAATGGAGGAAAGGGAGGAAGAGAGCGAAATGGAGGAAAGGGAGGAAGAGAGCGAAATGGAGGAAAGGGAGGAAGAGAGCGAAATGGAGGAAAGGGAGGAAGAGAGAAGAAATGGAGGAAAGGGAGGGAGAGAGCGAAATGGAGGAAAGGGAGGAGAGAGAGCGAAATGGAGGAAAGGGAGGAAGAGAGGAAATGGAGGAAAGGGAGGAAGAGAGCGAAATGGAGGAAAGGGAGGAAGAGAGCGAAATGGAGGAAAGGGAGGAAGAGCGAAATGGAGGAGGAGCGAAAGGGAGGAAGAGATGAAATGGAGGAAAGGGAGGAAGAGAGCGAAATGGAGGAAAGGGAGGAAGAGAGCGAAATGGAGGAAAGGGAGGAAGAGAGCGAAATGGAGGAAAGGGAGGAGAGAGCGAAATGGAGGAAAGGAGGAAGAGAGCGAAATGGAGGAAAGGGAGGAAGAGAGCGAAATGGAGGAAAAGGGAGGAAGAGGAAATGGAGGAGGAGGAAGAGCGAAATGGAGGAAAGGGAGGAAGAGCGAAATGGAGGAAAGGGAGGAAGAGCGAAATGGAGGAAAGGGAGGAAGAGCGAAATGGAGGAAAGGAGGAAAGGAAGAGGAAATGGAGGAAAGGGAGGAAGAGCGAAATGGAGGAAAGGGAGGAAGAGGAAATGGAGGAAAGGGAGGAGAGAGAAAGGGAGAGAGCGAAATGGAGGAAAGGGAGGAAGAGAGCGAAATGGAGGAAGAGGAAAGGGAGGAAGAGCGAAATGGAGGAAAAGGGAGGAAAGAGCGAAATGGAGGAAAGGGAGGAAGAGCGAATTGGAGGAAAGGGAGGAAGAGCGAATTGGAGGAAAGGGAGGAAGAGTGGAATTGGAGGAGGAAGAGGAGGAGGAAAGGAGGAGCGAATTGGAGGAAAGGGAGGAAGAGCGAAATGGAGGAAAGGGAGGAAGAGCGAAATGGAGGAAAGGGAGGAAGAGCGAAATGGAGGAAAGGGAGGAAGAGCGAAATGGAGGGAGGAAAGGGAGGAAGAAAGGGAATTGGAGGAAAGGGAGGAAGAGCGAATTGGAGGAAAGGGAGGAAGAGCGAATTGGAGGAAAGGGAGGAAGAGCGAATTGGAGGAAAGGGAGGAAGAGCGAATTGGAGGAAAGGGAGAGAGCGAAATGGAGGAAAGGGAGGAAGAGCGAAATGGAGGAAAGGGAGGAAGAGCGAATTGGAGGAAAGGGAGGAAGAGCGAATTGGAGGAAAGGGAGGAAAGAGCGAATTGGAGGAAAGGGAGGAAGAGCGAATTGGAGGAAAGGGAGGAAGAGCGAATTGGAGGAAAGGGAGGAAGAGCGAATTGGAGGAAAGGGAGGAAGAGCGAATTGGAGGAAAGGGAGGAAGAGCGAATTGGAGGAAAGGGAGGAGAGGAAGAGCGAATTGGAGCGAAAGAGGAGGTGGAGGAAAGGGAGGAAGAGCGAATTGGAGGAAAGGGAGGAAGAGCGAAATGGAGGAAAGGGAGGAAGAGCGAATTGGAGGAAAGGGAGGAAGAGCGAATTGGAGGAAAGGGAGGAAGAGCGAATTGGAGGAAAGGGAGGAAGAGGTGGAAATGGAGGAAAGGGAGGAAGAGCGAATTGGAGGAAAGAGGAGGAAGAGCGAATTGGAGGGTAAGGTCTCAATTGTTCATTCACTTCGTTACCGATTTTGCACAAGAGTAATCATAATGGCATGCATTTATTAGGTCAATTTGGTTCGGCAAATTATTAGTAATAATTACTATTGTTATTATTATAATTTGTTAAATTATTATTAATATTACTATTGCTATTGTTGTTATTATTATTATTATTATTATTTATTGCTATTATTATTTTTTAGTATTTAGTATTATTATTCATTACTTTCCGCTTTGAACGCTTATCTATGGATATTGGATAATTATTATTATTATCACTTTTCTAAGTTCTTACTACCATAGTACCATTATCATCATAATTGTTGCTATCTTAATTTTACTTCTTTGTTATTAATATAATTATTACTGCTGATATTATTATTATTATTATTATTATTATTATTATTATTATTATTATTATTATTATTATTATTATTATTATTATTATTACATTATTATTATTATTATTTATTATTATTATTATTATTTTTTATTTTTTTTATGCCCCGAGGTATACAGGATCCCTCAGGGACTTAGAGATTACTATATGATGTAATTTGTCTGGAGATGACCCTACTCGTCGGTGTCCTGGTTGGCGAAAGTGCCTCGGAACGCGATTGCGTTATAGCGTTGTATTGTTATTATTATTATTATTATTATTATTATTATTATTATTTATTATTATTGTTTTTTTTTTTTTTCCGAGGTAGTATTATTATTATTATTATATTATTATTATTATTATTATTATTATTATTATTATTATTATTATTATTATTATTATTATTATTATTATTATTATTATTATTATTATTATTATTATTATTATTATTATTATTATCAATGGTGTTAGACTGTTAGTTTACCTAATATTAAAACTAGTACCTAAGTAATTATAATTTTGTAACTTAATAATATTTCACTTTTTGTAGACGTGAGGCTACCAGTTTGTAAACCGACCGTGCGGTGGCTTATTTTAGTGATGGGTAACTAATTAATTAGAAACTAAGTAATTAGCCAATTAACAGCTATAGGTAGCTAATTCTAATTCTAATTAGGCTAATCAGTCGAGTGCTAATTCTAATTCAAATTGATCAGTTCTCGTAAAACATGCTAATTCTAATTCTAATAATACAGTGTGAAATTCGAACAAATGCTAATTCTAATTAATTAGTTACAAATCGTGCCTTTGCTGTCTCAGGACCCAGAGAATGGAACAGTCTCCCAGTTAAAATCCATCAATGTTCATCTGCTTCTCAATTTACATCAAAATTAAAAACTCATCTATTCTCATTACACTAGCTATGACTAAGAACACAGCGCAACGCGCTCTCGTGCAAGACTTGTGTTTTATTGCGCGCTATAAATTCCAGTTTATTATTTCAAGTCTATTCTTCTTTTAATCATAAGACGACCGACGCTTCCGGTAGTGATAATTATTTTGTTGACATTATGAAACTTATTAATTGAAAATAACAACTGCAGCTGGTGAAACTGGACATAATTTAATAGGATTTGTAATTTGTTTAAAGAACAAAAGAGTTTTAGAATGGCCTTCAGCGTTACCTAATAATTAAAAAAGTCCTTCGCACAAACCTCGTGTTCGTCACACGTGGTCTGTGGATCGTACCTTAGAGTCAGTACGCGGCCGTAATAATCATGTAACTACTTGTAAAAGCAATTTCTGTGTGTTGGTTTAAACTTTAAAGTAGTACATTGCTTTGTATGATTTGCAGCTCGCGTATACGGACAAATATAATACTAATCCTTTTTCTGCAACATCCCTTCTTCCAATACATTAGTGTATCCGTTCGTATTCGCCATCGAGCCCTTCCATACAGCTAGCGAACTGGAATCTCTATTGCCTTTTAAATGCTACCCTAATAAGTGTTTTTTGTTATGACTAGTAAAAATATTATAGCCATTTTTTTTATTCCGAGACAAGTTGACAATTTTCCTGACTGACTTTGTGGTCCGGCAACTGAGGGCTCGCGGGCCCGCAGACCACCACTTTAGGAAGCACTGCTCTGTGTATTACAGACCGAGTGCTGTAACCAATTGAGATTTCCCTGTCGACGTTTTTGTAATATTCAATGTGACTGGTTTTTGTCCTCAGACGTCATGGCTTCACAAGCAGATGGCTACTTCAAAAGTTACGGAGATATTCTCGTGCACGAGTTGATGCTGAAGGATGAACCAAGAGTAAACGCCTACAAGAGTTTCATCGAGAAAAACAGTGAAGTCTTTCGTGATAAAGTCGTCATTGATGTCGGAGCGGGCACTGGAATTCTGTCGTTGCTAGCGGCTAAAGCTGGTGCAAAGCAGGTAAAGTCGTGTTGCTGTTTTGGCCATGATTAGAACTCTGCCACTGCCCATACTCTGGTAGAGCCAGTTTCAAGCCTGGAAAACAGAAGGAGGGTGACATCTACCGCCCCACAAAGCCACAAGTAACCGTCATAGGGGAGGCTCAGATCCATACTGTCTGCACTACATTACTCTGCTGTAACCAATTGGTACCCCTTGTCCACATTTTGGTGACCCCTTCCTCCCTCCTCCATATGATTGACCTCTTAACTGGTGTGTAACAGTTGACATCGAGAAGAAGCTACCTATTCACATTACTAAATTAATTATTTTTTACATGTTAGGAGATTTTCTGCTCTAATCTTGTGACCAAAATTCAGTCATTGAGAGCTGTTAATCAGTACCCCTTCACAATACACTGACACCTTCTTATAATGCGCCTCTTTAAAATGGAGTCTTATTTACCATATGCAGATCCCTTGTTATAATAAATACCTGCCTGGAACCAAATGTGATGTTTACATATGGGTTTTGATAGTCATTAATTACAACACTTGAGATCAAGTCATATATGAATTGTCACCATTTAGCTTTTCTGTTTCAAAACAGGCAGTACTGATAAGACTGAGTTTTGAACTGTCATCTGATCGGCGGCAACCCATAATTTATCCATATCTCCGCCTATGAGATACTCTGCACTGGTTATCTATAAAATTCTAACTCTCGTGTGAAATTGCCTAGTGGGAACTGTCCCATCCTATCTCAGATCCTTGTCTATCTCTGCCTCGTCTATTCCTGTGATGTCCCTGTGATCGGCTGTATGTGGTATCCTTGCTGGGCTAGGTCGTCCACTACCCAGCACAGAAATTTGCTAAATTGTGGGCCCTGTATCCAGGAATAGTATTCCTATTAAAGTTAGAAGTGAGCTAATCAAGTCTGTCATCTTCCTTGTTTGTAAGTCCTTAAAGTCTGTTCTGTTTGATCATAGGACCTCCCTGCTTGGTTGGGAGCACTGCCGATGGGTTTTTTTGGAAGATGCGCTTTATGAGTTTTCACATGTCAAATCAAATCAATTTATTGCAATTTATTGTTATGTTATATCATCATTTCTAGGTTTTTGCGATCGAAGCAAGTGATGTTAGCGAGCTCTGTCGCGAAATCGTGGCCAAGAATGGATACAGCGACAAAATCACAGTCATCCACGGCCGAGTGGAAGATGTTACGCTGCCAGAAAACATCAAAGCAGACGTTCTAATCTCAGAATGGATGGGCTTCTACCTGCTTCACGAGTCTATGCTCAACTCGGTGATTGCGGCACGCGACCGGTTTCTATCGCCAGACGGGGTTATGCTTCCGTCGACCGCAACGCTTCACATGTGCCCGGTGTCACTGAAAGATTTCCAACGTTCAAACTTCGACTACTGGAAGAACGTCTATGGGTTCGACTTCAGTCCTGCTCTGCCGAGCGTGAAGGTCGCTCGCCTCTCCCAACCGCAGATAATGAGTGTAAAACCGACCGACTGCCTGTCAGACCCTTACCTTGTGATCGAGTTGGATCTGATGTTTGTCGGCGTGGAGGACATTAGAAACATCTACGCAATGCCAAAGTTCGTCATCAATAAGAATAACCTTCTACATGGTTTTGCCGTTTGGTTTAAAGTCGAGTTTGATGGGGAAACCCCAACAACGCTGAACACGGGACCTGAAGCCCCGTCGACGCACTGGTGCCAGACTGTTATCGTTCTCCCCGATACGTTGCTCGTGAGCAAGGGAGAGACCGTCGAGTGTCGGTTCGTCATGAGTCAAGACGGTGAGAATGCAAGACGATATAACATCAGTGTGGAAATTCCGGAGGATGAGGAAGACGAGGAAGAGGAAACAATAGAAGATGGGGAAGAGGCAGAGACGGTTGAGGAGTACGTTGATGAGAACGCTCCGGAAGAAAATGCAGTTGATTATCGGAACAGTATGCAGGAGGCAATTCAGGAAGCCTTGTTCAAAGCAAACTGACGGCCGTAAAATCCTATATTTGAAACAAATAAAGTTGAAAAGGGTCTTAACCAAATGAAACTCTAATGTGAGATCGTGATAAAAGTGGTTAGCATGCTGGACTGTCAACCAAGAGGTTGGGATTCTTATCTGCACCAGGCAGAAAATTGTTTTGAGATTAACCTTCCACCTGCACCCCTAGCCAACTTGACTATATAATGCACAGACCATACACTGTTGGTGGGAAGATAAGACGGTGAGGGAGAGGACTGGCCACCCGCCCTCATAAGCCGAGGCTAAGAAAATGAGGTCGCTAACACTTCATACCCATGTCTGCTTCTTGGAGTTAGCTTAAGGGACTGCTCTTCTTATTCATCTTCAAAGCACGTTTAGTTTGCATTTTAACATACAGTATTCCTAATTTTTTTACATTCTAAAACAAAATGCTAACGAGGTGCAGATTTTTATTCAGCCTGTAGAGAAAAAACCCCTACAGATCTGCAGTGGAGTTTTGAGCAGCTTGGTCGTACATTTTAACTCCTTTGTGAACTGGACCAATTACAGAAACCAAGTAGTTTAAATAACGCAATATCACAATATAAACACTTGTACTACTTCAGTGGCAGGCTACCGGCAAAGTCTCCCAAGACTCATCTCGCCGGTCACTCAATAATACTAAACATATACTGTAATCATAATACTGTAACCTAACACACCTGAACAGCAATATGGAAACCATGGTGAAAATAAGCACTATTACTAGTTAGCAAACAAGTCTCATTTAATTAAATGTTCATAGACCAACATTAGGTTTTTCGTTTTTATGTGGGAAGCAATCACATATAGCATACTTTTAAACAATTGATCAGGCCATAATTAACAATCAAATCGTGTTACTGAGCACAGATCAAGCCGAGGTCGGCCAATCTACTGGAGCTCGAGTTAACAGTAGAACATTTCTCATCAACTGCAAATCTTTCACAAGAAACACATTAAACCTTCTTCGATAACAATGCTGCTGATCACAGACCCTGAACTCTCTTTACACTGGATGGTTTTACCACGAGATACCATGTAGACCCATGATACTGAACACAGCAAACTCAGAATTTGAACTGCGAGCAAAATTGATTGACAGCTCCAAGCAGCAATTGCAGATTCCATTGATGTTTCACAATACGATAAGACCACACCGTTACTTGCTACGAAAGAAAGTTTTTTATTAAGTAGTCGACTGCAGCCTGAAAATCGTTGCATACAGCGGTTGGTGGAGGAGAGATGGTTTTCTCATCTCCTTCTCTGTACTTGCCTAAAAACATTAAGAAATTTTATATAATAATATTCATTTATTAATTCAAACTGACAAGTACGCAGTAAGAATACATGATATTGTAGTAAGATCGATGAAAACAAGTTTAACAGCAGTCGAATTTAAATGTATGGCAGCCTGCAAGATGCCCATCTGTTCTACAGTTGCCCCAATGGAACGGAAGGCTGAGTCAACCTTATGGGGCTAGCGGGTATTGAACCCGCGTTCTTCGTACCAGCGTGTTGTGATTCAACCATCTCCCATTGCTCTGAAATAATAGCTTCAAAATAATGAAAACTGCATGGCTCACAGAAGATTCTTAAACAGAAGTATGCACAAATAAGTAAACAATGGGTCAATAAAAATCGAAAATAATGGATGCTAGTCTAACTGAGAATAACAAACGAATAAAATGACTTGTATCATAATGCGTAGTCAAAAATCATATTCTATTGAAGTAGGCCGTTCGGATAGGCCAGAAAAACTGGAAAGAAAGGTTACATTCTCAGTGCCACGTATTGTAAAAGCTGCACCAGGGAGACCATCCTATAACTCCACCACTGCTCGTACTCTGGCAGTGCCAGCCCCAAGCCTGGACAAAGGAGGAGGGTGATGCTAACCATCTTAGTTATGACAGTGTCGTTAAACAGCAACTAACTGGAGAAGGGTGATGAGCTTATCTACCTGACCCAGAATGACTCTTTTAGCCTAAATGCGTTTCACTGAAGCCGACTATCGATGAAGAACCTTGTAAGTTGTAACTAGCTGCGTTATGACAGCCAGAGTTGATCAATAAACGAAAATACATTTCAATACCAATCATACTTGAGAAATGAATTATCTCCGTGCTGTGGTGAAAATTATTAGAGATCGTTAAATAATGGTTAATGTAATGCTGTTATTAGACAGGTTCTGCTTTGAAAACTTCATAATTGACTGCATTTGCTCATCGGATTTATTGCATCACAGACTGAAACTTTGTTTATTTATAGAAGTCAGATTTAAGAGAGCATAGATAATGAGGGTGAATTCTCTGCTTACCTGTTTTTACGAGGATGCCCAACAGACCAGCCTTCATAGCTCCAGCCACATCGTCACGAACATCCTATAGTAACGATAACAGACGCATAAATACGAATAAATCTCTATTAACACTAAAACTACTGTAATGTAACATCTGCTACCAACAGTAAAGTCATGTGTTTGATCTATGAACCCTTACAATGAGAACTCGCACCTACTTTCAACCACGTTTATCTCCGTACGTCTCTCCCCGAAGTCTGAGATCTTTGGACATAGGTCTGTTGGCTGCCATGGGCTCCCAGCCTCTCATTCATTCCATAGTTGCTGCCCTCCAGGAATGGAACTACCACTGTTTCTCACAAGCTCAAACTCTATCTCTTCCTTCAAGAAATGCCTCAAAACTCACTATTTCTCATTGGCTTTCAAACACCTGGATATCTATTAAACTAATCTTCACTTGCCAACTAACTAACTGTGCTTCAGATTAGCATTTCTGTGTCACTTTGCATGTTATAAAAGTCAAAAAGTAACGAGCCTGAATTTATAAAATCCTAACAATATGGAACTTGAATATTCATGCAGAATTCATCAACTGTTAATGAGCAGGATACTTGACTATTTACGAGGCATTAATTGAATATTAATGTGCATGATGCAACTTAATGTAGAAGACCTAAAATGATGGTTTCTCAGTTTGCAACATCTCCAAACTGCTCATACTGGATAAAGCTCTTCACATCAGTCATGCTACTGTAATTCAAATCCATTACTTAATTAAGAGCAATAACATCACTTATAACACAATAGTGTAGTGGTTAGCGTGCTGGACTGTCAAGCAAAAGGTTTGGGGTTCAAATCCCCGCCACAGCAGAAATTTGGTTCTAGATTTTTGCTCCACCTGTGCCCCAAGCCAACTCAGCTATAATGAGTACACTGACAATACACTGTCAGTTGAAAGATGAGATGGCAAGGAAGAGGACTGACCACCCACCCTCATATGCCAAGGCTAAAAAATGAAGTTGTTAACACTATATATCCTTGGCTGCCTCAGGGCTAGCTCAAGGGACTCGTTAGCTTAAGGGACTTGCTCTTCTTTTTCTTCTTAGAACAAAGATCTTAGTATGTATAATATTAACCAGTTGCATACTCACATCACCTATCATAACGGTTGTGCTTGGTTCGCTCTGAGTTGTTTGGATAGCTGCGTGGAAGAACGCTGCCTCTGGTTAGGTCCAACGACTTCTGATGTCACCCCAGCGGCATACTCCAGTCCAGTAACAAAGGGACCTGGACACAATGACAATTCTTAGTCTAGGATAGCTCAAATAGTCTGGAGCTACTTGCCGGGCCTTGCTCCTGCCTACCCAGCGAGCCCTGCAGTCCTACCCTTAGTGCTCGGGGCTCACGCTCTGACTCCGTAATCGGCTGAACAAGGTCTCCTCTCTGTTCCTTTTGCTCGCTAGGCAGACGTGCCTTCTTGGTGGTAGGTCCTTCGATATCAGAATGGCTTCCCCTCGGTGCTTCCTAGAACCCCTTCTCAGTGATTACCTCTCCTCATCTTAAGAAGTATTATTTGGCTACGATGGGGTTGGGAGCGCCTCTTAGTAGTCCCTTTGAAGAGGACCTATACAAATTCTCACATGAATGAATAAAGAATCCACGATAGGCACCTCTCTCTGTCTGACGTACTAATCTTCTGGATACCGACCTATACAGCTTTGGTTTGCTACGCCAATGTTTTATGTGCCTTGCATATCTGATTGCAGTTAAAGTTACAATTCTCTCGCTGGAGATTGAAAACCAAACACAGCATGAAAGATCTGACTCATAATCATTCAGCCATATGTATGTATGCAGGTATGTATGTATGCATGAATGAATTCATGCATGTAAGTAGGTTTATACATACATATCGTGATGTGAGAATAATCCTAGCATATCTCCATTTTTGAAAATTCCGAGAAAAACGAGGTAGAAGTTTTGGCAACATTGGACAAAAAAAAGTATAAGAAATTCAGTGCAATAAAACTTCATGCACAGACATCATATTAAAACGTCAAAATTGCATAAAGATGTTGCATTAAAAAATTAACAATTACAGTTGTTTTTAGAAATTTTAGAAAACTTTGTACAAAACGGATATAGAACCTTTTCCAAACTACAAAACTCTGAATACAGTCTCATCAACTGCATTTGAAGTGTTGTGTTTTTGAAGACTACCAACCTGGTCCTAGGTAAAGTCCATCCTTCTTTCGGTAGTATCTTCCTTTGTGAATAGCAATCAGCGGAGCGCCATTTAACAGCAACCTAAAATGTACAGTTCACAAGCCATACACAACAGGTCTATCATTCATCACCTATGAAATGGCCGTAAATCTTGAATTACGCTTTACACAATACAACGGTAATTTCAGTGGCAGTAAATCTTGAATTATGTTTTACACATTACAACTGTAATTTCATAATGGCAGTAAATCTTGAATTACGGTTTACACATTACAACTGTAATCTTATAATGGCAGTAAATCTTGAATTACGTTTTACACATTACAACTGTAATTTCATAATGGTCTCTGCTTATGAAGTTCAAAAGTGCACATTTAAGCCGGGTTAATGTAACTGTAATTACGACAATTGGTATAGCATTGCGAGTAGAAAGTTACTTCTAGCAACTTTACACTGTAAACGTAGCACGTAGCAAGTATATCTAAACTGTCCTTTAAAAACGTGAAGGCTTCTGGCCTCCTTAACAGGTGCAGGAAGAAATAAGTTAAGAGCAATACATAGACTGGTAGAGGTAAGTTTTCGGCTGAAAGCGAGAGTAAGTAAGTAAGTATATTCTTTATTAACCAATTGCTAATCGCACTTCAGTGTACAGGCATCTAATGAACACAATTAAGAAGTATAGAACATCCTAACAAGAAATATTTTGTGCATCAGGCGCAGGATTAAGGAGGATTACGACAGTCTTGCTAGGAGAATTGCAAAAATGACAGGTAGAGAGTTCCAGATGGAAGAACCAGCAACTGTTAGACAAGGCATGTACCAGAAATAACTTACCTAAATGCATCGTTGAGAACGTCGTACTTGAAAACATTAGGTGCCAATCCAACAACAACAGCATTTGGGTTTTCTTCGCTTACACCTAAGTCAACAAATTACAACTTTCAACATACTGCACGTTGTGATGTCTAAGCTCCACCTAAAAAATACAAGAGATAGATAGCACTGTACATAGAAAACCCTTTCCAACTGAAGCCGAGTTCTCTATCAAGAGAGCAGTCAGAGCACAGCTTTTGCTGAGGTAATGTGTGTGTATATATGTGTGTGTATATCAATGAAGACTCTTCTCATGTTCTCACACATTCATAAACTTGCAATAATGAATGAAATTGCTGGTTAGTTAGTTATCCAAACACTTAATATAGATTTTATTAACTGATTTTTTGGATATTGACCTCATTACAGCTTCTGCCTTGTGCATCAGACTCCGACACCACAGAAGTTATTAATTACAATTAGTTATGTTGAACCCAATCAAAGGGATCCCATCCAGCGTTTACAGTTGGGAATGGCCGATTGGCATATTCGCCATTTTCCGATTCCGGATAGTAACCGTATATTTGGCCTGCTTTTTCGGGCGAATCCGGATTCGATCCGATTAATCAGCAATATTTATTTTCATTTCCAAAGATATAATAATTAAAGCTAAACCAAGAGATGCAATTCAAACGATTGATTCACTGAACTATTTTATTATTTTACCACGGACTTTCAATGTTGAATATTAAATATCACCGCAGGAGGTCGCCAGCAAACAGGTTACTTTTTTGTATTAATGAAAGAAAAAATTGTGTTTGGTATTTGGATCGGTAGTCCTGGAATGCACCGATTCCGATTAGTACCGATTAGTGCAAAATCCTGCCTGAACCGATTTCTGGATCAACATTCGGCCCTTCCCTAGTTTACACTTGACAGAATGCACAGATACCTGTGAAATCTTCCTTAGCTGATTCTTCCAACAACAGCAATGGCCTTAACCCTCTTCCAGTCACTAGGTTTCGTGCTGCTGTTAGAGACGTAAAGATCTCATCCTTTTCGATTTTGAAACCAATCTGCGTTAACTTCTCATGTAACA
>JACEVL010002222.1:0-21147 GCA_020284085.1 Aporrectodea caliginosa
CTTCTTCTTTAAACCAGACTTCAGCTAGCGCTTCTAACATGTCCTCAAGTGACATATCTTTCAGTTTCTCTTCCTCAAAACCAGTCTTTAACAAGCGCTGCTTTAATCTTTCAGAAGACATCTTCTTCAGTTCTGATTGTTTCTTGACACTTAATTTCTCCATCTTACTCCTTTACTTGTGTGATTTCCTTTCTGGAAAACACGAGTTTTCTTTTGTGTTTGAAGTATTGGGGATTGTTCTTAGTTTGAACAAACAACAAACGTTTATACCTTTGTCGTTGAGGCTTTCGTTGTCGTAGATTTACCAATGATTCAAGTGCGTATTCACCAGTCGACGTTGTTTCGAATCCTTCTTCCACCGACGCTGTTTTTCTCACCGACGTTGTTTCGAATCTCACCGCTGCTGCCACCAAATATGTCACCAACTCTTCTTCTTTCTTAGTTGTGACCTAACTCAAGAACTTTCCTTATCTCTACATATACTTGCTCAACGTCTTCTAACTGTTTAAGAATTAAATTGACACAGTTCTTTGAATGTTTTTCTTTAAACACAGTTATTTTTCAAACACAACTCGACTCTAACTTCTAACATACAGCTCTCTACTGCATTAAAACAACTACTACACTGTATATGTTCAAATTCATTGTCATCAGCAGTTTCTAAGTTTGGCGCGCTAACTGCACGTGCAAAAACAATCTACCGTCAGCCAATGTTTAGGCTACTTTAGGCCAAGCGCCCGGCAGCCGACCGCGCAACTAAGGCCTAAGACTAAAACCGCTTAACAATCGATACACATTATATATATCAACCTAAGGAACACCCGTGCTCATTATATATGCAAAACATTTGTTCACAGGCTAGAACAAACAATGTGTGTAATCTAGACCTATCCATTGCGTTTTATTGACATAAGCGTCCAACATCCTAGTGGTGTTCCACATTTACTCGTATAAAACATTTATTTCATAATATTCTGATTTCATTTCATGTTTTTCATGTCCAATTCAAAAAGTAAACACATAAGAATTTTTTGTACAAAAATATACATATTAAGTCACATTTAAAATTATATAGGAAAGCAACTGAAATACAGAGGGGCGATTTTTTAGTAGGGGGAGACTTTGTATCGTAGACGGGGAGATTCTATTTCAATGGGGGAGACTTTGTTTTGATACAGAGTCTCTGGGGGAGACATTATTTCATCCAGGGGAGACTCTGTTTCGGGGGGAGACTTTACATCATGACCTGAGATCTATTGATCCTCGGGATGGCCTGTGGCGATGAGTGTGTCTGATCACAAAGCGGGGCACTCCAACGAATAAAGAAAGTGACTTGACAGCTGGCCAACTCAACGCTCATTATGCGACTGTGTCGGATGACAAAGACTATGTTGCTCCTCGCTACAAATCTACCGCGTATCAAGGTCAACCATTTATCACAGACATCAGAATCTTTCAGATACTGGACAGCCTACGGCACACGGCGGAAGGTGCTGACGGACTTCCGGCCTGGTATCTGCGTCTGACCGCGCCGGCGTATTCGGAGGTGCTTGCTGGTCTAATCAACCAATCGACGTCGATCTCTTTCGTTTCGCAACAATGGAAAATGGCCATCATTCATCCCGTGGCCAAGGTGTCTTCGCCGTCATCACCATCGGAATATCGACCAGTATCAGTCACGCCGATCCTCTCCAGGTTGGTCGAGCGGGAGCTGGTGCGAAGATACATCTATCCTGCCTTCTAGGAACAACCGATGCAAACGCTTCTCGAGGACCAGTTTGCATTCAGACCGACGGGTTCAACGACGTCGGCGCTGGTCTATCTGCTGCACCAGGTCACACAGCTGCTCCAGACTAATGACTACGTGGCCATAATCTCACTGGACCTATCAAAGGCCTTTGACTCCGATAGGCACTCTACCCTCGCGAATAAGATTGCCACCCTTGACACTCCGGATCACATCTACAAATAGGTGGCTAATTTTTTAGAGGACAGAAAGCATGTAACAACATTTCAGAGTCTACTATCGGCGGTCAGATCCATCAACGCTAGCGTGGTCCAGGGGTCAGGAATTGGCCCGTCGTCATACATAGTCAACGCCTCGGACCTCCATCCCATTCATCTGGCCAATAAAATGGGGAAGTACGCCGACGACACATATCTACTCATTGGTGCCTCGATGAGACACACGGTTGGTGAGGAGATGGAGAATGTGTCGTCCTGGGCCAGAGCTAACAATCTTCGGCTCAACCAGTCAAAGTCTAGGGAGATGCTGATCATCCGCCGCGGGTGCGTCGACCCTCCTCCGCCGCCTCCGGGGGTCCAACGTGTGACCACCCTGAACATCTTAGGGGTTACCATAACCGATGATCTTCGAGAATCCTCGCATGTTGGCGAGGTTCTGTGTGCATGCTCGAGTTCTTTCTTCTTTTCTTTAAGTTCTCTGCCCTTCGGCAGGTTCCAACTTCCAATGACGACACTCTTCTCTGTGCTGTACTTGCCCCCCCCAACTCGCTGCATCCGCCGGCCATCCACCCCAGCATCATCCGCCCCGGTCTTCCCCTCCCCTCCCCACCACGACCTCTCCCAGAAGGGAGTCCCCTCCCAACACGCGCCTCACCCAGCCCCCCACTCCCCACTGCTGCCACCAGCGACCGCCCTCCATCAATCACCTGCAGCACCCCGTCACTCGCCACACGCCCAGTCCCGCTCACCCTCTCCATCCCTCTCTAGACCCACATCCCAAAAGCCTCCAATCTCCCGATCTCCCCCCGTCGTCATTGCAAGTGTTTCTTGGGAAATTAGAGAGGTGGTTTCCCGTTGCCTTCCTCTCGGTGTTTTTAGCGAGACACCATCTCCGAGCGTCGATGTCCTTCATCGTCCGTCCTTCCAACTCCTTGTCTCTGGGCTCGCATATACCAGCGAGGGCTCGGTCGTCCACCACGCACTTTGTTTCCAACAGGGGTACCACGTGAAGGTGGCGTGGTGGGCATTTGGGTGGTAGAGGCTTTTAGAGACGCTTACCACCCCATTTCCACCCCCGAGTTCTCTCTATGCCCTGAGAATGTTAAAGGCCCGTGGTCTACCCACTCGGGCCCTCCACACTGTCGCTGGTGCGACAACTGTTGCAAAACTTCTTTATGCGGCTCCGGCGTGGTGGGGGATTCGCTACTGCCGACGATCGGGCCCGCGTGGAGAGATTCCTAGATCGGATGCGAAGATCGGGCTATCTTCCGCTGGACTCACAGGGGCTGCGGCGATGGTGGGCGACGCAGAAGACGGACTACTACGATCGGTTGTACGATGCAGGACTCATGTGCTCCGTTCGATCTTCCCTCCTACTGTTGTCCGCCACCATGACCTTCGACCCAGACCACATGACTTTGTGCTACTGCTTAAAGATGATGCGGAATTATATCCCAAGGATTTTATTTAGGAGTTTGATGTTGCCCCGTTGACCAAGTCGCCCTTTGCTGGAACAGATATTTAAAAACTATCAATTATTTCCATTCTTCTTTTTATCTGGCAATACCACTTTCTGTAATGGGTTGCGGTGTGTCAACCTAGTGATTCATTATTAAACGAATATATATATATAATTATATATATAACACCAAACCACGATCGAAAAGAATGGTTTTCAAACGCCTGCGGAAAAGGGGCAAGGAAAGACCATTACGGACGTTGCTAGGCAACCTATTCCAGAAAGATGGACCGACCACAGCAAAGCTCTTATGAAGCACCGTAGGAGTTCGAGCCATGTATATACATACATACATACAATTACAGGCAGAGAAGAAAGATCGGCTCACCGGTTCCGTGTTAAAATTTAGCGATACATGTAAGGCCCTTGAGGCCCTGAGGTTTTAGGTTACTGACTACTAGACCAGCGTTTCCCAAACTTTTCGGCCACTGAACCCTTCGCTTCTTAATATTTTCTGGGGAACCTAATCTCAGCTAAACGTATTGAGGCCTATATTATTACATAGCGCCTGAAAAGCATGCTAATATAGGCCTAACTAAAGACACACTCGTATAAGCACTTTATATAAAAAATTATGCTCTTATATGAAAAATTAAAGTGCACTGTGTTTAAAACCACGACTCATGGAGCACAATATTTCTATTGGGAGTACATGAAGTTAATTGCTTCTTTTCACGACAATTTTATATACGGCTTGATGCTTGAAAGCTATATTCTTGTGTCAGGTGCATCATTTAGTCGATTTCTATGTTTTTGTTTTTGATGCAGTATAATACGAAAATTCAATTTTGTTCAAATTCATTTTGTGGCAGATAGCACTCTAAACGCACATTTTGCGAAAGTTGGCATTCTTTAATTAGCCCACTCCAGAAATCGATCAATGAAAGTTTATTGAAATTCGGCTTCGTTTGCATAGGAAGTTCATAACCTCTATTAGAAACATCAGCTGCTTTTTGGCTACTCTGAATGGACTTCGAATCCAGTAATAATCGGCCTTCATTGGAGGAATTATTTAACCAAGTTCGAATATGACCTGCAATTCCGGTACGAATGTTTTCGTCGAGAACACAATCCATTTCAATCAAAAATTCATATAAAGTTGGAAAACATTCCACATTAGCCTTAGGCTACTAGTTTGAAAACAAGAGGCCCAGCTTATGTGACAGTGACTCAATTTTGGCAAATAATATTATTTGTACCAGCAAAATAAAAAAATAATTAACTACTAGTACGTTTATCTGACTCGGCGGTACTTTTAAACTCTTGCGTTTAATCGTGTTCGGATTATTTTCGTCGAAACAACCATTACAAAGATGGCTACGGACTTATTCAGACCATAGTTCTGACCTAGCCTATTTAGATCCCTGCAGTGGTCTCTATGAATAGTTACTGGGTTGCTTATGGGCATGTACTGAAAGTTCGGATTATCACTCACTGGGACAAACCACAGAAGACGACTGACGGCAGTTTTACACTTTTAAAAACTTTTTATATATTGAAAAAAAACTGTTTGGAATGCTTTATTCCAATAAAATATCTCAATAAAATTTCTTTTAGTTACAACTTTTCGCGGAACCCACTTTGGGAAACGCTGAACTAGACAGTGCAATTATGCCTGAAGTGTCCTTGAATCATGCTGATCGCTCCACTGAGGTGACGATATAGGCCTACAAACAGTTGCAGTCCTCCACAGAGTCGATAAAACATGTGTGCCGTTAATGTAAAAAAGATCAGTGACAGTTATGTAGACTCGTTGTTTTGCAAACATACAGAGAATGAAAGGTTTGAAACGCACTTGCGTTTTATGTTTACCGTTTTATTCTGGCACTGTATACATCTATTTGGTTGGTATCATATGACAGGAAAGTAAATTTTTAATGTTTACTGGATTTTCCAATTAGATGATAACAAATGCTGTCACCGGAACTTGTTTAGATATCACAGCAAAAACTGCATCTAAACGTTTGCAACAGTAAGTCTTGGTTTCAACAGAGATAACATCAGTTTGTTAAATTCAATTCAAAGTCATAGAGATGAGCATATTGAACCGAATTAGGTTTTTAATTCTAGCAGCATTGGCGTTCCTCTGTTTCGTTAAATTGGCAAAATTTAACTTCGCATCGCAGAAAACATTAATAAACCGTGTCAATGTATTTGGCGAACCATACAAGTACAAAGATGAAGTTGATTTTCGCATCATAGTTATCACCTTCCGGAGACCACAATCTCTCTTAATATTACTGGAATCAATTGAAGAGATTGAATTGGACGGAGATAGCGGATCGTTAGAAATCTGGATTGATAGAGACAAACAAGGCAACGCAGATAATAAGACAATACAAACAGCGACATCGTTTCACTGGAAGAAAGGACCGACTCGTGTTTATGTGCATAGTACTCATGTGGGAATATACGGTCAATGGATTCAGACATGGAGACCAAAAAGCCTTAGTTCAAAAGAAATAGTTCTGATTTTGGAAGATGATATGAATGTATCGAAGTACTGTTACCGGTGGCTTAAGAAAGTGCATAGATTCTACGAAAAGTCCACACTGTTTGCCGGAGCTACTCTGCAAAGTGATATTGTTCTTTCTCACGATGGTTCGTCAACACCACTGAAAGGTCCAAAGAACCACACAGTATTCATGTACAAATGTCTTGGAACCTGGGGCTTTTCTCCAAAGCCATCGGTTTGGATGGGATTTCAAAATTGGTTCCGACTTCATAGCAAAGATCGGGAATTCTGTCCATGCGTTCCGGGCATTTTGCCAACTGCATGGTTTAAGAATTTTAGGAAGCAGAAAAAAGAAGATTCTATGTGGTCTGTCTGGTTCATATACTATGCTTACAAAGAAAAATTGTTCACTATGTACAGCAACCTAAACAGCTACAACAGTGACTTAAAATCATGTCTAAGTGTCAACCGGAGAGAAAAGGGCTTGCATTACGAAGGAAAGAGCAAAGGAACGCATTGTCAACTTCTAAGAAACTGGAAGGAAAACTATGTTGATTTTCCTAAAGATGCGACCAAATTGGATTGGAATGGACAATATATTGACAATTATTGAGCATTATTGTTATAACCTCACACCCATTTACCGCCAACGTTGCGAAAACGCAACGCGCTGTTTGAAAATTTGAGAAAAAATTAAAGACACGAAAAATACACATAAATTCATTTTGTCTTACTTACTAGGTGTCTATTACGTCTGCTGGTAGCAAATAATATTATATTCTGTGAGGTGTCTGCTATTTTATTGAATTGCAGAAAATTTGTTGTTTTTTTCACGTCTAATTAGTGATTTTCTTCAATGATTTTTTCTGTCATGTGACGTTATTTCCAAGAGGCTATTCTGTTTTTTTGAGTACTTATGTGATTGTTTAATACTGCTTATTTATTATACTAAAGCCCCAATGTGCGAAACTTTGGTATTGCGTTTTCGCAACTTCGGCGGAATGCGCTAGAAATAACTTACACATTGTGACACATAGTAACTCAGATAAACTTATGTCAGTCTACGATTACAACAATTTCAGACTAGTGCTTCATAAACGATGGCGTACTCAGTGCTGCTATTCTTCACTGAGCATGCTTTTGAAAGATGCGTATATGATTTTTCAGAGGATGGGAGAGGAAGAAGCTCCATAGCTTGAAGGAGGCAGAGGCGGCGCCAGACATATTTTGTAACCAGGGCATGCATGGCCAGGGCAATCATAGAAGTAACCCGTGCAGGGGACGATTTACGGCGAGCAGGTGTAACTTTCAGGCAGCTTTGCGGCAGGACAACGACCAGGGCAAAGGCTTTTTACCAGGGAATTTGTCCTGGCATGCCCTGGTGAGCGCCGCCACTGGAAGAGGCCGTCGCAATTATAGGCCTATTTGAAGAAGAAGATATCACCGATATTGACCTTGTAGTTCTACCCCATCCCAAGTTAATGAGCAAAGTGATAACGAAAATTTGGACAAAATGAACTCACGACTACCAATGTTATGCCAGAAGATGTTGCTGGGCAAGTGGTAGCCAAACAACAATAAACAATAATATTACAAATCAGATTGCACTTTTAAGTAGGCCTATGGATTGTTGAATGGAAGGCCCTGAAGGGATCAAAGGACCCGCTAAGTAGGGACACCTCTATATAATTTCAACAGAATACGTGGCGACCGAAAGACGCTTTACTTAGTACAGCAGTTGTTGACTTGATTAACATAAAAAATCAGAACTAACCTTAACTAATTTAAACTAAATATCGAAAGTAAAAGGAATGAGTGGGAAGTGCAGTTAAACACATGGAAATAAAAGATTAATACATCAAAGCATTAATAATTACCTTCAACTAAATAAATGCGAAGCTTATTCTTAAACAGTGTAAGTGAGGGAGATTTTCTGATTTCTTGAGGAATTTTATTCCAGGTAGTGGCGCCAATAGATTTTATTGAGAACTGACGAGTGTTTGAACGGGCAAAGACACATCTATAATTTACGGAGTTTCTTGTTAAGTGGGAGTGAACCTCTGAGGCAACATTAAAGCATCCCTTGTATACTGGAGGTAGTAGGCCTCGGTCGTACTTGTACATAAATTCACCGATTTGGAACAGCCTGAGCTGCTCTAATTTTAATACTTTAAAGTTAAAAAATAGAGGGTTGGTATGAGATCCATAAGTAGTACCAGCCACTATACGATTCACCCGTTTTTGCAAAGTTATCAGTCTGTGTAACCTTGTAGTGTAGGTTGAGGCCCACACTAGATTACAATATAGTAATAGTCCATTACACTGATGCGGCAACTACAAACCAACGGTCACTGTTCACTAGGCATACTTCGCTTGAAACTAAATCGTTGTCTGCAAAGTACAAGTTTTCCAAGCAGCAGATACCGACAGGTATTGCGAACCACTGCTTATTCGAAGGACACAGCACAAAAACCAGCAAGGAAGTCCCGAATATCTTCAAGGGTCTTCCAAAGGTCAGACGGACACCTGAAGCTGAACGAACGCAAGTTCTGCGCCACTAGTACAGTTCGTTAGCCTCGACTTATCAGCTCCAACCTGGAAAGCACCAAGTCTCGCCAAGAAGGAATGCGGGTCATATGACTTCCGATTTGACAGGACACATCAAGTGTTTGCAGTCAAGTGGCATGACAATGCGGCAACTTTCAATCACATGAACTGCAAGAAGTTACCTTGGCACTGAGAAGAAAGTTGTTACGATTTCACATTCAAATGGCATTTCATCATACAATGCACACATAGAGGGGTTGACCAGCTGGACAGATACGTCGCCAAGTACCAAATTAGTGAACTACATTGACAACGCTGTCTACGATGCATGGTGTCTGTATCGAAGAGTAGGCCTACGCGGCAAGGGATTGATGAACTTGTATTATTCCGTCGCTGGGCAGCCATTTCGCTGCTTGCTGTATTTACTTTGCGCAGGACCAAAATGATGATTCGGCAGATGGAATTGAAGAACTAGGCCCAAGACTTCACCGCGTAATCCCATCCAATCTGATCCAGTTGTCCGATCCACGCGGCTCCTCTAATGCTGACAACATCATAGCCAAGAGCGAGGATGACCATCGACTGCGCTGTCGGTTGTGCCATAGCCTAGGTCTTGCCCCTAAATACCTCTGTGACTCAATATATATATTCGTTTATTTGAAAAAGAGACAAATCTGGGTGGCACACCGCACCCAGTTACATGTCGAAGCATAAACCAGACAAATGAAATAATAATGAAAAGAGTTAACAGAACTCTGTCAGTGATTACGGGCAAAGAGGACTCGAGGGATAAAGTTTTTAACATCCTTTTCGATACACGTGTAGTACGAGGTAACTGGTAGTAGATCATCAATATGATGGTATATATACGTCGGCCTACCTCGGCTGCTTCCCTTCGCCCGCTCCGCTCTTCATAATAGATTATCGTCTTGATCTGTTTGTTCCTCGTGTGAGAACACGTGTGCCAGTCCCGTGCCTTTGTCTGCATTGACCCTTCGCTATGGAATCAACTTTCCCCCCTTTGTTGGTAACACCATACTATCCGGTGGTCCTACTACATCTTTTCGCTACCTAAACTTGTCTTTATTCTCGAGGATTTTCGCACTGGGAGCGCCTCTGATTGGTGTGCACTGTGAGAGGCGCTTTATAAATTTATAAATACACAATAAAATATAATACAATACATAGCACCTCGTACTACACGTGTATCGAATGCAAAGTCGGCATGCATGCCAAGTGCATTGCTGAATACCAAGAAAATAAGTGACATTGAACTTGATTCATTTTACAGCAAGCACAAGCATTTTTATTGAAATGAAAACGAACACAATCGATAAACTAATAGAACATTATTGTAATAAACAAACTCATATTTCCTGCCGAAGTTGCGAAAACTGTAACTAGGACACCACTTCTAGTTTCAATAAAAATGCAATGGCAGAAGTCTATTGGCATCATATTGATGATCTACTACCAGTTACAGCTTAACGCAGTGGTTATTTCTCATAGCGGCGGTAAAGAATAAAGATGATTATGTAGACATTGCAAAACTTACTTTTGGGCATAATTATTGTACGAACCAAATATAAATGCGGGTTCAATTGAAAGGAAAAATTAAGTGAAAACCAATTCATGTTCAAACATAACATACCTCAATAATAAAGTATACGCAAATTAATATAATTAGGGGCCTATAATAGGACCCTCTGTACATTTGAGAATCTTAACTGATTAATCATATTTTGTCATATGAGACAATTTTGGAAGACACACGAGGATAATTGTAATGTTAGAATATTTTTTGAGGACACGTTGTTCTGATCTGAAAAGTTGTATTGTCAGTGTATACGTTGCGCTTGAATAATTATAATGTAACGCTGCTTTGCCGTATATCTAAACTGTAAAGTTAGCGCAATGATTATCGGTAGCGTAATGGTAAATTATCCTCGCGCTTATTTCAAATCAAATCAAATCAGTTTATTTCCTGAACCAACATAGTACAATTATGGAAATAAAACACAGTAAATTACATCAGTTGTGGATACGTGGGAGGAGGCCGAAGGGAATGCGAAGGACAGAGTGGGATGGAGGAACTGCATGAGTCGCCCGATCCATGGGCTGCAAGCGCGTGGAAGGACTAAGGTCCAAGGTAAGGTGGATACCAAGGAGATCCAGAAGGGATGAAGAATCCCGCTACTAGGGCCACCTAATAATTGTGAATAACAGAAATAATGCATGACAGCCAGTTCTTATGATTACAGGAATACTTTGATAACCAGGAAATTATTGACTTGATGTTTAAGAGCGGCAAATACTATTATACTATTTGCAGATGATACAAATATTTATGCTTAACTCCAACTCCTCAATAGACACCCTAATTAGCCACACCAACACAGAACTAGAAAGGTAGCAGAATGGTTTCGAGTTAATAAATTAACCCTCAACTTTGAAAATACAAATTATGTTTTATTTCAATCCTAGATCCTATAAGAAATCGCCTCCTGCTGCTTACCCGAAATTATGCATCATGGGTACCCCTATTACTAAAGTCTCATCATTTAAGTTCCTGGGAGTCTATGTTGACGAACACCTCTCTTGGAGGGAACATATATATCCAACATATGAAGAAAAATCGCAAAAAAGTGTAACTCTCTCACGTATAGCTAAAATACTGCCACTACAGGTCAACTCTATATTATACTCTTGTATATCCCTATCTAACCTACTGCAATAATAATTATAGTCTGGGCCTCAGCGTATAAATCAAACCTCTCTAAATTGACCATCCCTCAGAAGCGGGCGGTTAGATTCGTTGCCAAAATCCCATGTAGAGCTCATACAAAAGTTGCATTCGGCGACCATAGCATATTAAGAATTGATCAGATAAGGCAGGCACAATTAGGGACTTTCATATATCGCTATACCCACAATTTACTACCCCCTGCTTATCACGGGTTTTCCTCCTTAATGCTAACATCCATCTAGACTACTCTAGACACCCGAATTCTCTCTATATACCGTTTGCCCGCACCAGCACTAGACTCTCTTCCATAAAATGTGCTGGACCGAGAAACTGGAATAAGATTCCTCTTTCCATCCGCTCACTACCTAGCCTTCATCTTTTTAAACGTGAGCTACGACCCTACATTATACACGGTGCATAAGAAATGTGTTCACTTAGAACACCCGTGCATTGATCTTTAAACAACGAACCGAATTACCCGAAACATCATTACTTTAGTTACACCAGCGTACAAAGTACAGTAGATGTGCATTTGTGCTATCTGTGTCATTAGTTAAGTTATTAGTTAATTAATAGTTAAGCTATACTGTAAGTTCGTTATTTTATCTACTGTTGGCCACATTGTGTCATTTATTACAAACTGTTCTCATGTGGCCCTGGTTAGCGAGACCTCCGGTCCCTTCTGGGTCTCCTGCGTGACCTTAATTAAGTTGAGCCACCTCAGTGTAAATTGTTATGTGTAATCTTGGTTTACGAAATAAACGAATACGAATACGAAATACCTTTGACCGTCTTGAAAACATCGTTTTGGTTTGTGGGTCTACGTCTGTCGTTGTTTATCTTACATCGCTTTGGGCTTTCCCGGGCGGAGATTGGTCTATGATCTCACTTTGTCACAGGATTCCTTTTAGGGTCCCTACTGTACATTACTTACACCGCTGATTAATACCTAGACCCTCTTGCCTTTAAAATGACTCCTTGACACAATCATCAAATCGTTGTTTTACAAATGAATTAAACCATTATATTATTTCTAGCCTTCGCAATCATGATGGCCACAGTTAATTCGCAATTCTTTCTCAATACCAAAAATGTCAATCACATTCTCTGCTGTTTCAAAATACGACTGTATTTTGGATAAATAAAAAGGCATTTGGACAGCCCATGCTTCATTGCATCCCAAATATTTGTTTTCATTCTCTGTGTTACTGACTGCCCTCCTTTATCTTTTCTCCTCTCTTCCACTCTTTTTCTTTACCACTTTCCTCCTTCTTTATTCTACTGACCCTTTCTTCCCGACATCTGTGTTTCGACACATTTTCCCTTCTATTCTTTAACTCACTTCCTTTTCCTACTTAGTTCAACACTTTGACCGCCACCTATGAGTTATCTCATAGTTCAATATTATAGTGCTATAAGCAAACACTGGCACACGCCTAACAATTCTGCTGGCGCCAGGGTTGATACCAGATGTTTGCTGTGTGGAGACGGACGAGAAAATGTACTGTTTCTTTTATGGGGTTAGTTGAAGGAAAGGTGAAGTGAGCATTCGCCGAATCGTTCGAATTGTCGTGAACAAGTGGAAGGACAAGAGAGAGGTTCTGATCCTTAGTACGCATTATATTGGCAAACTGGTTTTACACCTAGACTGAACAGTAAGAGAGAGGAAGTGATGAAGCTAGACTGCAATCCGAACTACAATAAAATAATATATGTGTGGTATCGATCGCAACGGTCAACTAACATCGTACTACAATCCCTTGAGGAAATCGCTAAAATGGTACAGAAAGAACGTGTGCATCTACTCGACCTTTCTTTCTTTCTTTCTCCTCCGTCAAGTATTCGCTGACGATGAGGCTCTAACAAAACTTCTCCATTTCGGCCGATCTCTTGCGAGTTCTATTGCCCTTCTTAAGTCCCATCCTCTGTCTTCTATGTCCTCCAGCACGTTATCTATCCATCTCTTCTTCTGACGTCCTCTGCTTCTCGTTCCCTCCACTTCTCCGTGCAGCGCCTTTGCCGGCATTCTTCCATTCTCCATCCTGATCACATGTCCATACCATGTTAGTCTTCGTTTCTTTATTCTTTCCACTACCGTTTCCTTCTGTCCCAGTTCTTCTCGTGTCACCTCATTTCGTATCTTTTCTCTTCGTGATCTATTCAGTAGTCCTCGTAGCCATCCCATCTCCGCCACCAGGAGTCTTCTCTCGTCCTCCTTTTTCATGCACCAAGACTCTGCTCCATACATGAGGACCGGTATCACCAGAGTTTCGTATAGTTTGGTTTTTTTTCTTGTTGAAATGTTGCCTGATCTCCATAGTTTCCTCAGTTTCCCAAACATTGCTGACGCCAGCCCAATTCTTTTCCTAATGTCCCTTGTCGACTCCGCATCCTCCGTAATTACGCCCCCCAGGTATACAAATTCCGCCACCTGCTCCAGCTCCTCTCCTTCTAGGGTGATGTTTATCTTTTCTTTCTCCTTACCAATTGTCATTGTTTTGGTCTTCTCTCCATTGATCCTAAGCCCGAATCTTTTGCTACTTTCATGTACCCTGGTCGTTAGTTCCTGCAGTTGGCTTCCACTTTCCGCCATCAGATCTATATCGTCTGCAAATCTTAGGTTGTTGACTATTGTTCCATTGATTCTCACCCCTATTTCTGTATCTGCCAGCGCTACGTCCATCATTGCCTCCAATATCAGGTTGAATAGGTATGGGGATAGACCGCAGCCTTGTCTTACTCCAACATGCACTCGAAACCATTCCGTTAGCTCTCCATCTACTCTCACTGCGCTTACCGTCTTACTATACAGGTCCTCTAGTAGTTCCACTAGCTCCTCTGGTATTCCATAGTTCCTCATCACTCTCCATAGCCCCTGCTGCCAGACGCTGTCAAAAGCCTGTCTGAAGTCGATAAAGTTGTTATATATCACCTTATTCTTTTCATAGTATTTCTCCGCTAGTTGCCTGATTGTGAATATTTGGTCCACTGTTCCCCTTCCTCTTCTGAAACCCGCCTGTTCCTCTCCCACTATTTCCTCCACATACCTCCGTAGTCGTTGTTGCAGGACTCTGGTGTACACCTTCCCAGGCACGCTCAGGAGGCTAATTCCTCTATAGTTGCTGCAGATGGTTTTGTCCTTTTTCTTGTGTATGGGGACTATGATCGCCTTTCCCCAGTCCTCCGGGCATTTCTTCCCTTGGTATATCCTATTGCATAGAGTGTGCATCATTTCCACCGAGCACTCCTCTCCTTCCCTGATCATTTCTGCTGTGATGTTGTCTTCCCCGGTGCTTTCCTCTTTTTTTGGTTATTTATCGCCTCTTCTATTTCTCCTCTGAGTATGTGACCTAGCCTATCCTGGTTGCTATTCTGTGGCATTTCCTCCAGGACCGTGATGTCCGTTGGATTCTCTTCGTTATACAGTTCCTCGAAGTGTTCTCTCCATCTTCCCCTGATCTCGTCCCTGTCCTCTATCTTTTTCCCATCCTTGCTTCTGATTTCTGATGATCCGCTGCTCACCGTGCCACATATTTCCTCCGCCATCCTGAACAATCCCCTAGCCGTGGTCAATTCCTTTTTTCTGCACAAAAAGCTAGCTAGCAGCAACAACAGATCTTGTCAGACTACAGCTTATAAGAAGTCTGGTAACTGATGACTAGCCTAGGGTTAGACGATAATCACGGTCAGAAAGTGAAAAATCACGGCATACTTTAAAAAAATTGCCAAATTCACGACGAATTCACGGCACCAATTCACAGTCACAGTTGTGTTCATAAAACGTTATTTCAGTTATTTGTTTACGACGTTACGTCGGCGCCGACACTGTGCCACTTAGTCAGCATGTAAAAATAAACGGTGTCACAGCTCCAAGTCAGAGTACCATGGTTTAATTTTCTTTTGGCGCCATCTGACAGTTGACTAAAATGCCTTCGTTCTTGGCCAATCTATTGTTCGTGACCAAGGCGGCCGTTTTAGATCCAATTTGTTATGCTTAACATAAGAAATATATGCATTTCGACACAAAAAGTGCAGCATATCTGAAAAATCACGGCAAATCATGGCAAATGCAAAAATTCACGGCATTCACAGCACACGCCGAAATTCATGGTTTCCGTGAATTCCGTGAATTCGAGATTTTTGTATATCCCTACTGATGATGCTCGACCGGCATCCGTCATCGCTGACAGTGTGCAACCGTTCGTTCGTCAATCCAACTTTCATTTCATCAAAAATTATTGTCCTCAATCCAACTTCTATCTAAGCATAGAATTATTCTAATCAATCCAGCAGCAGTTTAAGGAAACAATTATTTTCATGAATCCAGCTTCTATTGAAGCAAAGACTTAGTTTCATCAATCCAGCTTCTACTTACGGAAACAATTATTACCATCAGTCCAGCTTCTATTTAAGCAACGAATTAGTTTAATCAATCTAACGTCCATGTAGACAAGGAATTATTTTAGTCAATTCCAGCTTCCATTTTAGAGTGACAATATAAAATAATTTGGGAACGTAAACTACGGTTTAACAGGTTCAATGACAGTTCATATCATACCGCGACATTTAATACCACGACAGTTAACACCGGACAAATAATCCCGATCACAATTAATCCCGATGACGTTTAATCCCTACGACATTTAATCACACGAATTTTCATACCGCGACACTTAGTGCTAAAAAGTCAAAATTTTAGTATGATTTAGTTCAATTTAAAAGCAATCACAATCGCAGTTTGAATTTGTTAAATTATATAAAAGCAATCACAGTAGAAGTTTCAATCAGTACAATTTAGTAAAAACAATTGAGCATGCACTATTTATGTTCTGATCGTTACGAGTTAGAAAGATGAGACATGGCCCGAAGGAACAGGAGGATTTCTGTTTTCCCGTATGACGCTACCGCTGCTTCGACTCGTTTCTGCAGTCTAGCATACATCTTTCTGGGGGGGATGAACCACACCGCTCGCAGCTTGTAGTAGCAAGGCTTTCTGCTTGTTCATGTCTTGCTTGATGCCGGTCAGGAACGTCCACATAGTTGGGTGATGTCAGTGAAAGATGGTGCCATCTCTCAACAACGTTAGTCGTCCGAGCGATGCCGTCGATAGATGCGGCATGCTGGTTGATGTCGTGGAATTAATTGTCGTGGTATGAACTGTCTTCGGTATTAATTACCGTGGAATCAAGTGTCATTGGGACTAATTGTCGGCGGGACTAAGTGTCCGGTATTAGGTGTCGCGGTATTAAGTGTCATGGTATTAACTGTCCTGCTACCGTTTAACCTTAGGCGTGTTTCATCACTGTAGATCATACTTTACTTCCTTTGTTAGGATAGATATGCACTTCTTTACAATATAGCCTAATTATTAGTTTAATCAAAATCCAAGACCTTTTTTCAATAGTGTAGACATATTAACGTTATTAATGGCTAGTAGTTATGTAGGCCTATGTTTGAGTGCTGGGTTTTAGCAGAAAACAGGTGATGAGAAACTTTAAATTTCATAAGGGTGAATGTCATCTAATAGGTTCAATAGGTTTTAACAAGTCAAGCATTATTACTTGAAGGAATTTATAGAAAAATGTGCTTTATTTACTACTGGCATTTGCATATAAATTTCAACGTTAAACATAATTTTCTTCAGACATTTAAGAACAACTGGGTGTTTAAAACAGGCTAAATCAATGAACTGTCACTGTCATAACTGTTAAATTACTCTACACCACAACCTGTTGCAGCTGCAATCAGTTGCACCTGATAGCATCCACTAGCAATGTGGCTGACCCATTGTGCAACACTAGACACTAGACAACGTGTTCCATCAGCATCCTTACCTGAGGCAACTGTGTCAGAAAGGCCAATGTTTGCTTGAACAGCTAAAAACAAGACTTACTCAGCATAGTTTCCAATTCATGTAGCACCTTAACAAGTCAAATAGCTGAAGAAAATGTTCTTCAGTAACCAAACACTTTAATGTCAAAAAGCATCAATATAAAATTACTATAATGTGTCATTATTTAGTCAGTGTCTTGCTTCTTTCCGTTCATTTACTCATGCCTGCTCAGCAATGGTGTGGATAGTGAGAGCTGCAGTGCTACTGTCATCGTCGTCATTGTCCATTGCAAGACATCAGCAGCATGGTTTATTCGAGTAGTACGGTGGAGCAGGACAACACATTGAATGTTGCATCCTTCACTGTGGCAACTCTATAAGCTTCTTTCTGGTTGTGGAGATTAACCCATTTCTCATCTGTCACACAAGTGCCTCAGTAACATGACTGTAATGCATGACTTGCCGTTGACCGATTGACACCAAACAACTCACCTGCAATTGCAAACAAGATTTTATGGTTATCAACCAAGTAAGCGTTGTTGTAAACATAAATTATAATACGAGAGAAATTGCTGTAGGTAAATTTATATTCTGCTGTGCATTTTTAATAATTGCATACAGGTTTTGTAACTATAATAATTATACTAATTTGTCTAATGCCTAAAAAGGTATAAATGGGTTAAGAAAAAGAAATCAACGTTATCAGCATTTCTGGTATACATTACAATGAATTATGAGATATAAAAAACATGTAGTTAGCATAACTGATTTAGTAGCAATGCTTTCAGAGCAAACCTATACACATTTGTCAAAATTACACCAAGTGGGCTCATGAGCTAAACTCTCCCTCACAATGCCAAAACAAGGGTTTTGTTTGTTTCTAGAAAATTCTACAGTTTCACCTGGCATGGCTTAATGTACATTGGACTGACTATTATATAATAAGGGATACTATTAGACACTTATTATATGATTGCACTAATTATTAGTTTAACCTCTGTTAACCATCGAGCAACAGACTATGTATATAGATGGCCCTCGCCAGCGTCCCTTCTGGGTTCCCTTTGGCAACCAACAGATCTTTGTTCTTTGTACAAGGAAATGTTACTTTGTCGATGTTTGGAGCAATAAATTGATGGTTATGGTTATGGTTATGAGCACAAACTAATGGCAACAATAATTATAGGTTTAAATCAATGGAAGACCTACCTGCATTGCCAAAGCCAGGGATTTCTAAGGCGGCCCAATGGCCATTAAATGCGATCGTCATGCGTCTTGTCACACAAAATCAATGGCATTTTGGAAGGTGCCAGGCCGATTGACGAAAAGCGGCGCCAGGCAAATGTTAACTTTGTTAACCATGGCGGCATTGCCATCGTCGCCACGCATGGTGTCGCTTTATCTAAAATCGACCTTAGGCAGAAGGCAACATCGTTTGAGTTCCTGTGTTGTCGGACGCTCTCCGGAGGCAGCAGTCATCTCCTCGTCGTCTTATACCGGCCAGGGTCACAATCAATTGCCCCGGTATTTTTTGACGAGTTATCTCTCGCTAGTATGTCTCTTCCAGTCATCATCACCGGAGACATAAGCATCCATCTCGAGCGAGCGCTGGAACCAGAAGTAATGAAATATAATACGATCCTGACGACCTCCGGCTTCCGATAGCACGTAAGGACTCCAACACATCGACTGGGCGGCCTGCTGGACCACGTGATCACGCCCGAAAGCGCGTCGCCACCTGATGTCTTGGTCACCGATGTCGGGCTGTCGGACCACATGCTGTTGTCTTGGTCCATCAGTATGACACCACCTGCACCAACCTATGTTAATATGGCTCAGCGGAAGTGGCAGCTTTTCGATATATATATATTCGTTTAATGTTGAATCACTAGGTTGACACACCGCAACCCATTACAGAAAGTGGTATTGCCAGATAAAAAGAAGAATAGAAATAATTAATAGTTTTTAAATATCTGTTCCAGCAAAGGGCGACTTGGTCAACGAGGCAACATCAAACTTCTAAATAAAATCCTAGGGATATAATTCCTGTCATCTTTAGGCGGTAGGACAAAGTCATGTGGTCTGGGTCGAAGGTCATGGTGGCGGACAACAGTTGGAGGGAAAATCGAACGGAGCACATGAGTCCCGCATCGGACAACCGATCGTAGAAGACCATCTTCAGCGTCGCCCACCATCGTCGCAGCCCCCCGTGAGTCCAGCGGAAGATAGCCAGATCTTCGCATCCGGGCTAGGAATCTCTCCACGCGGGCCCGATCGTCGGCAGTAGCGAATCCCCACCACGCCGGAGCCGCATAAAGAAGTTTTGCAACAGTTGTCGCACCAGCGACAGTGTGGAGGGCCCGAGTGGGTAGACCATGGGCCTTTAACATTCTCAGGGCGTAGAGAGAACTCGAGCATGCACAAAGAACCTCGCCAACATGCGAGGATGCTCGAAGATCATCGGTTATGGTCACTCCTAAGATGTTCAGGGTGGTCACACGTTGGACTCCAGGAGGCGGCGGAGGAGGGACGACGCACCTGCGGCGGATGATCAGCATCTCCCTAGACTTTGACTGGTTGAGCCGAAGATTGTTAGCCCTGGCCCAGGACGACACATTCTCCATCTCCTCACCAACCGTGTGTCTCATTGAGGCACCAATGAGTAGATATGTGTCGTCGGCGTACTTCCCCATTTTATTGGCCAGATGAATGGGATGGAGGTCTGAGGCGTTGGCTATGTATGACGACGGGCCAATTCCTGACCCCTGGACCACGCTAGCGTTGATGGATCTGACCGCCGATAGTATACTCTGAAATGTTGTTACATGCTTTCTGTCCTCTAAAAAATTAACCACCCAATTGTAGATGTGATCCGGAAGGGTAGAGTGCCTAACGGAGTCGAAGGCTTTTGATAGGTCCAGTGAGATGATGGCCACGTAGTCATTAGTCTGGAGCAGCTGTGTGACCTGGTGCAGCAGATAGACCAGCGCCGACGTCGTTGAACCCGTCGGTCTGAATGCAAACTGGTCCTCCAGAAGCGTTTGCATCTGCTGCCTTTCTCGCCGACCTGTCAAAGACAGATCTATGTCCAGTCACTGACCCGGCGACTGAGAGCTCTGCAGACGATCTCGCAGATACCTTCGACTCAGTAATCAGCGGCCTTCTTGATAAGCATGCTCCTGCTTCAGAGTTCACAGTGCGAGAGCGTTCTCATCAGCCGTGGTTCGACAATGAATGCCGTGAGACTAGGTGGAAGGCTCAACGTCTGACCTGGCGTTGTCAGAGCGACGCTGCTCGTACAGAGGATAAACAGGCCTGTAGCACAGCCTTACGTGCGGCTAGGAAGTTGTCTCATCAGAAGGCCTCTGATTACTGGAAGTCGAAAATCACGTCGGCCGGCAAAAATCAGCGTCATGTGTGGCAGTCGGTGAACCATCTGCTTGGCGAGGGCAAAATCACTGCTAGGGCTGGCTCCTTTTCTGCGGCTGCCTATCATGACTACATGGAACAAAAAATCGCTGACATCCGAGCAGCAACATCTAACGCAAGTGAGGCGATCTTTACTGATTGTCCAACTCCAGGCATGTGCGAGTTCCTCCCGATCACCACGGAAGATGTCATTAAAGTAATTGTTTCTTCACCAGTAAAACAGTGCTCCCTTGACATACTTCCAGCGTGATTTATAAAGGAGGCGGCTTTCCGTCCAAATGGAGGCACGCAATAGTCAAGCCACTCCTTAAGAAAGCTGGAACCGAGGAATCGTCACCTGCGAACTTCAGACCGGTCTCTAATCTAACGTTTATATCAAAAGTATTAGAGGGTATCGCCAACCATCAGCTGACCGAGCCTCATTCCTCGCTTTCAGTCTGCTCCCAGGCGTGGCCATTCCACGGAGACTGCGCTTCTTAAAAGTGTTTTCGGACATAGTCAATGCCATAGATTCAGGCCAACTGGCGCTTCTGTCACTACTTTATATGTCGGCTGCATATCGGCTGCATTCGACACAGTCGACCACGACATCTTAATTCAGCGACTGTCACACTCATTCGGAATCGAGGACAGAGCACTCAGTTGGCTTGAATC
>JACEVL010002223.1:0-21226 GCA_020284085.1 Aporrectodea caliginosa
ACCTGCGATGAAGCAGAAGCTTCTCTAAACGGGTTCTATCAAGATGACTTTCGTTAGATATAATTATCATTGTGTATCACGTAACAATGGCGGAAGATGTTGTGCTTCATTCTTCGTGTGGAAGACACGTAAACCTCGAATGGAGTTTAGCGTTCAGTTCATAGGAGATAACATAATACGATCGAAGCTAATCATTAATTTGTCTAATCTCTTCTCCAGCAATATAGGCCTATGCCACCTCTCTCACTGCAGTTGTTCTTATTCCCATAGATGATGCTGCGATGCGAAAGGAAAGAAGAGAATAATTCGAAGGCGAACGATCTCCGCATTCTTCGGGAACACTAATGTTATCATCGATGCCAGTCACCTTCAACTGCCTCAGGCTCCTCTATCTGGGGGTTTATAGCGTGGTGGTAACATCACTGGTGTGAAGAGCAGTAGGTAGCGGGATCATTTACCGTACCCTCCCAAAGGTCCACTCAGCCTATCATTCGCGAGATGGCGCGTTGGTAAAATGAGATGTAGGACGTGATGGGCGCCTTGCATGGCTGCCGTATAGAGGTAAATTCGACTCCTGTAAAGTCTTGTGATCATCCGTTCATACTATAAATTGCAATCATACTACGGGATGTGAGTTTGAAAAAAATAAACGAAGATTATTAAACCTATGGTTGTTGCATAATTATAACATGAATAGGACTGGGCAGAGTACAGAACTAACACAGCAAGCGCAGAAGTCAAGTATGCTGAGTAAGCTGGGTTTCAAAACGACTTGTTCAGTTTTATCGTGGCACGAGTTGTTTAGTCGAACTCTTTAATCACATCTTTTAGTCAGTTAGGCCCTTGAACAGGTCGTTCAACTGCTATGTGAATGACCTCTTCAGACGGAGTGACTGTAAAACGACGTTAGACCTACTTCGACCTACATTGGTTGTTTAATAGGGGGCAAAGACTCACCTGTTCATTTTCTGTTGACGATGAAATGCAGACAATATCTATAATGAACTTGTTTCTGCCATCTCTTATCAAGAAGTCTCTTGTCTCTGCCTTCTTGATATTTATGCAGCATTCGATACCATTGATCACAACATCTTACTCCAAACACTGTAAACATGGTTCGATTTTATTGACACTGTTCCCCTCTGGATTCAATCCTATCTCTCTTCCCTCCACAGGTCTTTCACTCAAAACTGAAAACACTACTTTTTCACAAATCCTATCCCGATTCCTTCTCTTCCCCTCACCTCTCTCGCCATTTCAACTCTAAGCATCATCCACCTTAGCCGTCTGACTGTCTGCCTGCCTGACTTTCTGGATTTTGACCCCTGCCTATCGATTCTGTTTTGATTAAGCGCCTGTGAATAAGCTGGTTCCCGCGACTTCGCTTTGTGGGCGCTGTAGAAATCTCGAGTTTACGATTACGATTGGAAACGACGCCATTTAAGGGACCCATATACGGACACTACTAGAGCGACCGCATGACCCTGCACATTTCTCAATGAATTGATGGGGTGAAATCCTTTACCGTCCGTGGCGAATAGGCTCCATGCCATTTAAGGTCCCCGTATACGGGCCGTGCTAGACTGCCCCAACAGTCTCGCTGCCAGTTAAACATTTTATATGCCTCTCCACAATTTCTGTACAGGCATTTTATTTAAAACACAAAACAGGATTTTAATAACCTACACTAATCACCTCCTCTCACTCTTTCCAATTCCTTTCGAGAGACTGGAATTTTTGTAGCATAGTCTGAAGAGTGAAAACTATACAATGGAAATATAAATCGAATGTTCACGACATGGAATAAAGGTAGGCCTACAAATGGGTCTCCTATATCTAAGATAGTTAAACGTCAAATGTTCATAGAGACTGGATCGAAAGCTGATGAGTAACCTTGTCCACGACATGCAGAAAGAAGACCTCATATACCGGTCATGTCATGTCATGTCACATCGCCATCGTCTATACGCGACGGTTTGCTACATGAATGGACCCTCACTGCCCAGTATTTTCTATCACGTTTCGCGTTCATTAGGCCAGCACCTACAAGTCCGGTCCAGTTCAGGATGTTGTCGATCCACGATATTCTTGGCCTTCCTCGTCCTCTAACCCCTTACACAAGACCTGTCATCAGGCTGCTCTCAATGTTGTCATGCGACTGTCTCATGATGTGGCCAAAATAGCGTAGTATCCGAGTTTTCGTGTGCGCCAATAGTTCCTTTCTGGCCCCCGCTGATGTGTACACCCGTTCGTTGGACTTCATCTTCGTCCACGGGATTCTAAAGAGCTTTCGGATACACTTGTTTTAGAATGCTTGTATACGCCTTTCTTCCTGCTTCGTCAGCGTCCAGGCCTCACATCCGTACGTCGCCACTGGCCACACCAATGCCTTCATCAACCACAGTTTGGTATCGTTGCTGTGTGTAACATGCTGATCGACTTGTTCTTCCATATCTTCGTCAATTTGACCATAACCCAAAAGGGCTTTCACTTCACTTCATATACCCGTACCTTATTATTATTTACATCTGGGCATGAAATCGGACAGTATAAGCCTAGTTTGCTGTCCTAGTTAGGTACAATGCTTACAGCGTAGGCTGTGCCTCACTCGCCTCTGTGTTAGAGAGCGTGAAGATCGTGGTTCGCTTCCCGATGCTGGTTTATTTCAGAGATTTAAATCTCGGGCTAAAACAGTGCATGGGGTCCTTAAATGGCGTGGCGGCTATTCAAAAGGGGACAAGGGGTGGCGAAGGATCTGACCTGATCAATCCATTAAAAAAAGGTGCAGGGTCGAGGTCATACATGGTCGCTAAAGAAGACGTGTATATTTACATATATACATTTAGCTGTGTCAAATGTTGAGGCTGCCTACGTCTTTTTGCTGTGGGCCATCTGTGACCCAGGGACAAAGCTTTGTTAGCTCTCAAGCTCTCGTCGAGTGGGCGTTAGGCTGCTATACATCCTTTCATTGTTGCTGGATGAATGAGTCACTTTGCTCGCCTCTCTGCATGTCTTCTTGCGTCTATCCTTTTCTCTGTCTATTTCTCAGTGTGTTTGCCTGTGTGGCTCTGATTTGGTGCACGTTTTTTAACGGTAGCGCTGCCATTGATTAATATAAAAATTGTTGACCCAATGCAATCGATTATTCGATCGATGCATATGATGAAAATTCTGCTGGCGACTGATCAGCCGCATTAAAAATGAATATAGCTCCGGTGTTTTTGTTTTAAGAATGATTGCTCGGACTGCAGTGGTATTATTACTGTCGTGCATAGAGGCAGTAAGTCTATTGATTGCTAAGAAATATTGAAAGAAATATGACTCGCATTGTGCGATACATATATCCACACAAACATTACAATAAAACCACACACACACACACACACACACACACACACACACACACACACACACACACACACACACACACACACACACACACACACACACACACACACACTCACACACACACACACACACACACACAACAGCTTTCGTGAATATTTCGGGTTTTCTATATATATATATATATATATATATATATATATATATATATATATATATATATATATATATGCCTGTCATGCTTTTGACTTGTGGCTAAATTCAATTATATATAGGGCCTATATATATATATATATATATAAAGAGTCAGACAGACAGACAGAGCACCTGACAGACAGAGACAGACAGAGAGGCAAGTTGTTGAAAAAAACATGTTCTTGAGCAGTGAAGAAACATTATCAACGGTGGTTGACGATACATCTGTTCAATTAGAGTGGCGCCATAGAGTCGAGCTGAAATTCTGTGACTTTCATTCACCCATTCATTCATTTTCCCTCAAGAAACCTACTCAGATGCGCTCCCAGTCGAGTCACGGCAACAGAGATTATACTTCTTTAGCAACTTCTTTATACTTCTTTCTTTGTGTCTGTAGAACGCAGCTGTGTTGCCTCTGTGCAGCAGGCGAATTTCCAAAGGGAGTCCATTGCATATGGTGGCCCTACAGTTGAGAAAGCCTTGCCTTGCCTGATTGAGGAGAGGGCCCTGGGGACTAAAAGTTCAACCCCTGTTGAGGATAGGAGGGCCAGACGACCGACCGCGCCACAGACCGTACGGCAAAGATCAGATAGGTAGGCGAGGGCGGTACCAAGAAGGCAACCTTGTAGAAGAAACAGGAAGCCAGCGTAGTACATCCCGCATATGCGCAGTAATTGGGCCATGATGATGATGATGATGATGACGACGACGACGACGACGATGATGATGATGATGATGATGATTATGATGATGATGATGATGATGATGACTGCTACTGCTGCTTCCACTCTTGTCCATGCCTTTGTCCATGCCTTTGTCACAACCAGACTTGATTACTGTTGTTCACTTTATGCTGGCCTCCCGGCTGTTCGACTGGGGTGCTTGGATCGGATCCTGCGTTCTGCTGCCCGCCTTATTGGCCGCATACCAAAATATGGCCATATCTCTGGATACATACTCGACGTTCTCCACTGGCTCCCCTCTGAGCAGCGGATTGCGTACAGAACAGCTGCCCTAGTCTGGCGCTGCTTACTAGGTTTCGCTCCTGCCTATCTTCGTGAGCTCTGCTGCCCTGTCCTTAGTGCTAGGGGATCTCGATCCCTCCGCTCATCTGACCAGGGACTCCTACTTGTCCCTTTTGCTCGAACCTCCACTATGCAGAATCGTGCTTTCTCGGTGGGGGGCCCCTCGACCTGGAATGGCCTTCCTCTGGAGCTTCGCCTTGTCCCTAGGACCTTCTCTCCCACGTTCTTTTCTCACCTTTAAACTGTTCTTTTGGCCGTGTTGGAGTCGGGGAGCGCCTCTGAGGTTTCCTTGAAGGGGCGCTATACAAATGTTCGGTATGAATGAATGAATGATGATGATGGTGGTGATGATGATGATGATGATGATGATGATGATGATGATGATGATCCTCCGCTTACAAAGCACAGAACATACCACTACACCACCACCGCATCCCAAACATGAGCATATTTACCATCTTTCATCTCGGAAGATGTAGTACTTGAATCGTAGTCTGGTTGCGATTATCCTCCACGGCAAGTAGAGGGCGACTGAAATTCCCATCATAATCCCGGTGAACGCACCCCAGAACTGACCGATTGTCTTCGCTCCCCCGAGGGTGCACTTGGCGTAGCTGTCCGGCGTCTGTCCAGCCCCAGACGACGTCCCGTTGACTGGTGCAACATCATCAGGGTCCGTCATTTCGCAGTATTGCCAGACGCCAAGGTAGACAGCGCCGACAATGACGAGCCACTTGATGATCTCTGTTGTGATGACAAGAGTTAGGGTTGGAGCACTCCTCAAACCCCCGTGACCCCGGCTGACCTTCGACGAGTTTGACGAGTCGCTGCCTCCTGCCATCGTCAACGACTTAACGCTTCTCTAATACTCTAATTTTATGATCTAATATCGGAATGGTTATAGCGCCAGTTCGTAAGAATGCAAAGAGAGACACGAGGAACAGCAAGCAACGACCGACTGTTACGACGTCTCGGCTGTTCGCATCTAGCAACTATCAGAGCGGCGATCAAAACAACTTATGCGCTCAACTAGGGCGTCGTCAGGCAAGCGACTACGCTTAGGCAGATAAAAATAGGCTAGGGAGGAGGAGGAGGAGAGAGTGGGAGGGGACAGGAGGGGAGTGGGAGGGACTGCCTGCTCGACGAAAGGCTGGATTGATTAACGTTTGGCAATTGATTTCGATGTCATATTTGATCATAGGAGCATTTGCAATCCAATCAATCACAAGTTCGAGCACGAGATGACTTGCACTCAAAACTAGCGGAGCACTTTTTAAATTTTAATAGAATCAACCGCGAGAATAGCGTAGTCTACTTGGAAATAAACCGACGGAAAATCCAATCTAATTTCATCCAATTTCATCTTATTTGTGGGGCGCGGTGGTGCAGGGGTATGTTCGGTGCCTTGTAGCCGGATGGTTGCGGGTTCGAATCCACCTCAAGCCGCCATGTAGAGACCCTGGGCAAATCCTTCACTCGCAAATGCTCATGCCCTTCGGCGTGAATCTGCGATTCAGTGTCCGCGCTGTATACAGTCGGGAGCGCCTCTGAGTAGAAATCTTGAAGGGGCGCTATAACAAGTGCTCATATATACATACATACATAATTACATATATCTGATTGGATCTAATTTTATTCAATTTTATCTTAGCTGAGTCATCCATCTAGCCTCATATCAACTACATGTAATCTAATCGGCGAATTTATATAGATCGTAATATTCAAGACTACAACACCAGAAACCCTCAGACCAGCAACGGCGAAAGCCAGTTAGCTCTTTACCATTAGAAGATTCTGAAAAGAGTAAAAAGCGTTTGATGTGCGAGTGCAATACCTGTCGGGCTAAAGGATGAGCAAGGGGTACCGAAGCTGCATATGTGACCAGCATATAATGCAATACAATACAACAGCATTTGATATTGTCCTCCTACCAAAGTTCAGAAGTGCGAAAGACTATACGGCAAAACAACGATGGCCTAAAGTAATTGTGAGTGAAGGACTCGGACTCAAGGTCCTTACACATTAACCGTCTCAGAGGAGGATGCTAGAAACCGTGCTCTCCGCGTTACAGGCCAAGAGCTCTAACCAATCGGCCACCGTGCCCCACAACTTAATAGCATGCCTTACGACGTCTGTAAAATGAGGGGCCCTCCCCAACTCTTCGTGAATCAACCCTTTTTGTCCCTCTCCACATCTTTGTGAATCAAACCATTTTGTCCCTCCCCACATCTTCGTGAATCAACCCCTTTTGTCCATCCTCAATTCCAAAACACGTCTATCGTCTTTGTACATATTGAGACCGACAACTAAGAACCGGAGAGGAGCGAAGAGTAAACCCGTTATGGAATGGACCGTAAGAGATTGTTGAGTATGGACGATGAAGACTCTTAACCATAGACGTAACCATGTAAGATTATCCCGCATACTTAACTATACCTATAAATCAATCACTTATGCACAGCCTGTGATATAGATGAAGAGAACTGAATCGAGGTTGCGATGATGAATGTTCGAAGCCTTATCTATCAACGACCGAGAGACCTGCTATTTAGTTATTGATGGTTAGTTATCATAAGTGGTTGTATCTAATTCTACTCATTGAATGTGGGTCAAACATACCAGTAACCTACGTAAGCTTAATAACTGCATAATAAAAATAATAAAACACGTAGCCTATGTGTGTTTAATAAGTGCATGATGATGACGATGATGATGGTGGTGGTGGTGGTGGAATGATGGTGGTGGTGGTGGTTGTGGTGATTGTGGTGTTATGGTGATGATGATGATGATGATGATGATGATGATGATGATGATGATGATGATGATGATGATGATGATGATGGTGATGATGATGATGATGATGATGATAATGCTAATAATCACTGCAGTTTGTTCAAGAACTAGGAGACAAGATCTCAGCAGCGACTGGCGACGAGCGTGAGACCAGTCATCTACTACAACGCCTATCAGTCGCCCTACAAATAATTGCACACTCTCTCTCTGTTTTAGGCACCTCGGACTGCAGCAACAGTTACTTTACTGTAGCCCAGGACTGAACGTCGGCTTATAAATATATTGAAATAGCCATTTTTAATCAGTCTGTACATAATTTTGTTGGCTTTATGGACAAATAAATTGGTTTTAGAAATAATAATAATAATAATAATAATAATAATAATAATAATAATAATAATAATAATAATAATAATAATAATAATAATAATAATAATAATAATAATAATAATAATAATAAACACGTAGTCTGTGCATGCCTAATAAGCGCATAATAGAGAAACGACCGTAGTCAATGTAGTCTTGCGCAGTGATCTCTGTGCATAATATGCAATAATAAATCGATTGTCTATGACGCAGCATGCGCTGAACTATTGAACTTATAATTTTGTCGCACAAAGCTAGTACATGTATGTTGTCGAGTGCCTTGTTCAGGCTTGTTGGTCATTGAACTCTAAACATTGATAAAAATCTACACTTGAGCGACGAGTTCAACAAGAACAGAGCGTGTCAACGTTTGGAAAACGACCTAAAAGAATTTTTGGGTGAGCGAATTAGCCCAGAGAAAGACAATAACGCAATGTTTGGCGTATCTTCTTATTTTTTAGTCCTAGGCCTACATTATGCCATCGCATATTATTACATGTCACGTACGAACAGCAGAGTGCAATTAATAATAAACGCACAGAAATGTTTGTCGTTTGTGTGTGTGTCTGTTTGTGTGCGTGTGTCTGTGTGTGTTTCTACCGTGTTACGTGAAGCTGTATTGTGACGTCACACAAAGGACTTCGTTTTCAATTATTGCAACACGCAGCGGACAAGCTGCCGCGAGAATCAGACACGTCGGTAGGGGCGCTGAGGATGGAAGAGGAGAAGGCGAATACCGCGTGAGTCGGTCGAGACTGGCGCAGCCAGCGGGTAGTCACCGTTAGAGGTTGCAAGATTTCTTTTGTTCCTCAGTATATTAAATCTGTCTCCAGGAGGCGCTCCGTTTCAAAGACAGCACAGTTAGAAGAAGACAGGCAGGGGTAGGGGAGGGGAGCTGGAGATTCAAATTTAAACCGTCGCTTAGATTCAAATTTACGCATAATGAAAATCGGTAGGTGGCGCTGCTATGAAGTCTAAACGGTCTCGTAGATTCAAATTTACGCGCAATAGGTAAAACCGTATTTACGTTGCTAAATTTCTCTAATGTCTTCAATGCCGTATATGACGTTGGTAAGTAAGCAGTCTACCTATGTGCATGATTAGCATTGATTACTATCATCAATCCAGCTTCCATTTCATCTAGGAATTTTGTCATCAATCCAATTTCCATTTAATTGGGAAAAATTACTTTTTCAATCCAATTTCTATTTAGGCCTAATGAAAGACATATTTTTAATCAATGGAACATTTATTTAAGCAAAGAAATATGCTCATTGATCCAGCTTCTACTTACGGAAATAATTATTTTCATCAACCCAGCCTCTATTGAATCGAAAACTTAGTTTCATCCATCCAGCGTCTATTTAGGACGAAAATTATGTCGATCAATCCAGCTTCTATTTAGATACAGGAATGTCTTCATCAATCTCACCTCCATTTATAGACACACTAGCAATTTTTACCCGGCGTTCGCCCGGGTTTTCCCCAGGCGTAATTTTTAACGGCTGCAAATAAAGGCTACTTACTTACTATATTTGCTGATGGGCTTCAAATATTTAAAAAAATGTCCATATATCTGAATGGAAACGATATTTAGAGGTGAACATAGTTGCTTTGCCCGTGTACTGCACGGGTTATCTCTACCTTTATAATTATAGGCAATATTATTATTTTGTTCCCCGTTCTTTACGGTTTTATCTCTACCTGAAATAGGCGTATTATTTTGTTCCCCGTACTACACGGGTTATTTCTAAATTATAATAGGCGTATTATTTGCCGTTGGCCAGCGTGACGTAAGATTGCATATTTAGCCGCGTGACGTAATTTAAGATTGCATATTAATTTTAGTGACGTGGACAAATGGGCATGCTTGTAATGTCCATAAATCGGAATTGAAAGCAAATTATGAGCTGAAAGTAATTGGGATGAGATAGAAATTCGAATAGCTAAAGTAAGTTTCGAGTTGCTTTGACCTAGAAAATCGGCAATGGCCGTGGTTGCAAAAAATGTGAGCTTAGTGTAATTAGGTCACCAAATCTGTAAATGGTTGCGCTGACCTAGAAATTCGCCCGTGGCGACTTCTGATTGGTTGCTAGATGCTCCGTGTGACGTAAGATTGCTTATTAAGCATGCGTGACGTGAAAAAATGGCCTTACTATGGGCGGTATTGAAATAAGCTCGCTGAAAAGTTAAATTTAAAATGGCCATATATCGGCGTTTAAATAAAATTGCGAACTGAAAATAGTCGCGTTGACCTAGACGTTGCGTAATAATGCTTTGTAAATTTTTTCAACTCGCTAAACCGTTCCGTTTCGGAGCCTTTAGCCGGACAGCGATGCATTGCAAACATACATACATACATACGGAAGGACAAACTTTAAGAATTATAGTATAAGATTTTTTTCATCAATCCAGCTTTCATTTTAAAGTAACAATTTCAAATAATTTAGCAACGTAAAAAACGGTTTAACGCGCAATGAAAGTCGATAGGTGGCGCTGCATCAAAGTATAAACAGTCGTTTAGAGTCACGTTTACGCGTAGTGAAAGTCGGTAGGTGGCGCTGGGGGACAGGTCGATAGTCCGAAGGTTCGATAGTCCGAAGGTTCGATAGTCCTAAGATCCTATTGTCGTAGCAGTTGGATCGATGAAAAGAATTCTTTTCCTAGATAGAATTTGGATTGATGAAAATAGTTCCGGCTGAAATGGAAGTTGGAATTATGGAAAAAGGCATAGTAGGCCTATAAGTAGAAGGGTGGATATTAGGGTTTGTCTAAAAATATGAATTTTCAAAATTAATAGATCGGCCTTGTTGTTTTCGTGTACCACCTTGAAAAACATTATCATTTGCCAAATTAGATGAAAATCAGAATAAGTTTAGAACTTCCCCAAGGCCCCGAAAGAATTATCACTTAGGAAACAATGTGATAGTCTAAATTGCAATTTTGACAGATAAAAAATATCAATACTTAAACATAAAATATAAGGCAACGGTAAAAGAAGAACCCTTAGTTATTTGTCATTTACTTGCTCCCTTCAGTGCTTTTTGGGAACTCGACCATTTGCAGAACAAATTGTTTCTCTTCCTTATTTCGGACCAATGCTTCATTGAAGGACTGCAAGAGAGCTACTGCTTTCTCCGCCAAATCGTTCGTCACTCTTGGTCCGAATATAATGTCGTTTGCTTCCGACTCTCATTGTCGCGGGTCCCGATCAAGAAATGAGTAATCCAATCCAAAGATCTGGAATATTTTGGTGGTAGAAGTGGTGAAGAAATTGGCCAGTACTTTTGTAGGTTGCGTATAGCGGACCGTATAGAGGTGCAGTTGATCCCGCACTTCCGTACGACAATGCTTTATGGTGCGTTGGACCATCCTTGTGGAACTGCGTATACCAATGAGTATACGTACCACTTCGTCATAGACCAATTTAGTAACGCTTTCAAATCTTCTCATTCTCAATACACTCCACGTTAGATCTGTTTTGTTGCTATGTTAAGCGCTCTGTGAGGATCTTAAACTTTTTTTACAATTTACCCAGATGCATACCTACATATATTACTTACATTTTATATACATACTAGGCATATTTATACCTAGTCTGAAATGCCGTTTATTCAAATGGATTGCATAGTTGACAGACAGAAGTGGATTTGTAACAGGTAAACGATTCGTCAACTCGCACACGTGACGAATTATACTTGAAAGACCAAGGTCAAGGTCACGGGGGCTCCTAGTCATCATGGTAGGGGAACAGCACCCTTTGAAAGAATTCCAACTTGGGAACTACACCGAATGCAGCAACCAGAGAAATAATTTCAAATACGGAAACCCGATGCACTGAAGCGTACAGGTATCTAACCTGTTGGATATGCATGCCCTCCCCACTCGACACCCGTGAGAAATCACTTGGCCCGACGATGGTATATCGGAAAATTGTTAGACAAGAGAGACCCTGCCAGCATTTACATGGGCATTTTCAGTGGGACCCATGTGGGCTCTATACGGAGTATCTAGCCTAAGGGCTCCATATGAGCATGCTGACAGAGTTAACGACTTCTATGTTTTGTGGGTTCTGATTGTGTTGTATGCATTGCTGTGGTTAGCGACAGGCAGTGCCTCTCAGTGGCCCTCTGACCGCCAGTGCATGACAGGTAAATTCAGGAGAATTTAAAAGGAAGACGTAAATTTCAAGACAATGAGCTTTTCTTTAACGACGCTTGTCGTAACGAGACGATTCGCGTCGCCCTCCTCCTTTACCCAGGCTTGGGACTGGCACCACCAGAGAATCTCAGGCAGTGGCGGAGTTAATGGATTTCTATATTGACTGTCTTATTTATAAAACTGAATGATCTCGAGATCACTTCGTTACTTCCGATTGGTTAATCCATTCTATCCAAGGATACTAAAGTGACGTAACATCGATTTATGACGATACAAGAGGTGACATCATAGTGAAAAATCCATTGTGCTTGTTACCATGACGACAAACGAATAGTTTAAGTTGACTGTAATCTAGTATAATGATTGCTATAGCGCCATTATATAATATAAATCTTATGGCGCCGCTATCATTATACACAAGGCATCAGTCTGCTCAAGTGAAACCGTTGTGAAATAATACTTCGTCCATTGTAGAAGGGAGATCATAATCTGACAAACCAGAGAAGCCAGAAGGCATGTCACGGAGGGTTAGCAACCTGAAACAGTTTTGTAGTTTTATTTTAGTTCTGAATAACACTTGAGAAGTGGCGGTATGCACAAAACTTGAAATCCAAAACTCCCGGGAGTTCCTGAGAGCGACGGCTGTTTTGTTGGGAGGCAAAACAAAGTCGGCAGTCGTTAATCAAGTGCACTAGCTGCTGGCATGAAGGGGAAGGAGTGGAAATAGGTAGGCTAGCATGCTTTGTAAACTACACGAATTCGTACGCTTCTACCGTATGCGCTTCGTGCTCAGCCAGTTACAAGCGCGTTATCGGCAGTGAAATGAAGAGCCAACAACGAACTAGTCTGCCGAAAGACATCGATAAAATCTGCACACTGCGCCACAGCTGCAGCGCCGAGCTTTCTCGGTTGTAGGCCCTTCCATCTGGAATGACTTACCATCGGAGCTGCGTTTGCTGCCTTTGACCAATCAAACTGGGTTTAATAAATCACTCAAGTCTTTTTTCTTTTGCCGTGGCTGGGCTGGGAGCGCTCCTGAGTAGATTTCTTGAAGGGGCGCTATATAAATCTTCAGAATGAATGAATGAATGAATGAAGGATCAGTGGTTTGTCCCAATTTTACGACCTTACCCGTCATAAATCGGTTTGGCGAAGACTACAGTCGTCGAGGCAAGTTGAGGCCTGTGGGTCAGACAAACAGCGGTTACGCGTCGATAGTCCGAAGGTTCGATAGTCCGAAGGTTCGATAGTCCGAAGATTCGATAGTCGGAAGGTTTCATGGTAAAACCGTATTTTACGTTGCTAAACTATTCTAATGTCTTCAGTGCCGTTCTTGACGTTGGCAAGTAAGCAGGCTCCTACGTGCATGTTAACTATCATCAATCCACCTTCCATTTCATCAAAACATTTTTTCATTAATCCAACTTCCATTTAATTGAAAAAAAAAATACTCAGCGCTGTATGAAGTTCAGCAACCAAGAATTCTTCACGGCTGACAACTTTGTCTTGATGAATGCGATTTGTTCACCACTCATCCCGAATCTGGCGCTGATGTTTTTTCTCAAGTGGCGCTTTAGCTACACGCCTGAGGTGACCTGAAACTCCATTGGGAGTGACAGGATGGTGGCTTGGGCCTGATGGTTTCTGAGCGTCCTTTCGGCTGGATCCCGCAAACCTCGTGTTCTCCGTTGCTTCTCTCCAAAGCGCTTGTTGAGCGCGTCAACAGATTAAAATCAAATGATCAGCAGTATTTGGGTCGCCATATTCGTCATGCACGGAATATCAACAGGTCTATAGCCCCGATTAACAGAAACACTGTCTGATTTGAAGATCGCTCCTTGAAAACGTCAGAATGCTTCCTGGTTTGGGATGATCGTTAGTGTATACTCCTCCCAATTAGCTCTCCGGAAATGCCAGCGATGCTTAGATTGAATAGCTGCAGTCTATAGATGCAGTCTACTATTGGCTGCTGCATTGTGCTTTACGGATGGCTACTGCATGGTCTGTGCTGACTATGTGAAAGTCATACAATACCTTTTAACACGCCGGAATTGCTCTGTCGCAAATTGAGCTAATCCAGCAACGGTCAGGTGATTCACTCTAGAGTCTAGACCAACTGACAGAATGGAAAGTCCTAAGTTACGTTGCTACTTGCTTAACATCCTGTTTCTTGATGAGGTCGTTATCCGCACACTGTTCCAGGCACTCGCCGTCTCTTCATTCATCTGGTACGTTGTAACCCCAGTCTGTGTCATGGTTAGCGGTATATTATGTTTGTTGAAGTAACCCACTGTATGTACTGCACCATATACTGTCGGATACTTGAGCTGGGGAGTGTCCGTAGGCCAGTATTCGCTTGAAAACTAATAGATGTGTCCATTTCTGAATCCTACCATCTGAATTGCATCCCAAGAGTTGGAAGATGACAGAGAACAGGCATCAACCACCTCCGAATGCAAGTATGTTGAACGGGTGTAGTGCCGATCAGTGGCGTAGCTGTCATGTGTGCAGGTTGTGCCACAACCAGCACACATGATAGGCCTTCCAATAACAGACTGCACAGTGTACAGAGCTTCACATACAATAAAGTTGTCAGTGGCCAGACAGTCCACAGTGACTATGATGACGGTGATGCTGATGTTGCAGAAGGACATGACTTACCTGTGGATTAAGACCTATAGGTATGCTATTTAGGCTAGTCAAGTGCTACTATATAATAGTAGGCCTACTATATTATTGGCCGTCCTTTCCTATGCAAAGGGTAAGGGCGTGCCTATATGCTATCGTTTAGGATAGGTGTGATGTGTGTCTGTCCATCTGTCATTCTGTCACGCTCGCGTATAATTGTCATTGAACAGTGCGCCGCAGAAACTTTATACTTGGCACAGGGCCACAGGCTTGCTCGAGCATTCCCGTCATCTGCTGATGGTGGTGGTAACCTGAGTTATCTGACACGTCCCTCAACTCATCTCAGCTCTCACCCCAAAATCAGGGAGACGACAAATTGAGCAGGGGTGGATCAGAGTCCCGGTGAATCATGTATTTGCCTCTATTTTTGCATTTTCAGTGGACATTGCCAACTTAAATCTAAGAACCACGAAGAATCGATGATCGTGTCGTTTTCAGGTGTGCAAATTGCAGATCATGGATCAGAATTAATAGCTCGTCATTGGGAGCCTACTGTTGAGAATGACCATGACACAGTTTGCGTTGACTGTGATAGTAACACAGTTTCAGGACATCCCGTGTGTAAACAGTATGAAATTATTTCCAGTGATAGAGATCATAGAGTTCACTTTTCGGAGCCATTGTCAGATAATGACAAAAAAATTCATTTCGCTTAGTCCATACCAACCTCAAGGACCATTTCCACGAGACCCAATGCAGCAAGGACGCTGTTTCTCAAACACGTACTAAGCTTACATAAAACGACACGATCATTGATTCTTCGTGGTTCCTATAGAATCCTTCAAAGGATATTTTCAACAAGGTTCTGACTTACACCCATATTTCACTATAAGATCTAATCAATATCGCACCTTTGATGCCTACTCCAATTCCCGTAGATTCTCTATTAAATTCAGTGGTACTGGTGTATGGAATGGTCTATCCTCTTCCCTCCAACAGGCTCACAACCTTCAAAGCTTTAAAAAAGGATTACGTGCACGTGTCCAACTATTAAATGATAGCATTCTTAAATAATTGTATCGTGTTATGGTTAATTAGATACTTGCATATTGTTAGTTAAGTCTTTATTTTCATTATTTTCGGTTTCTGTTCTACACTGCTTTACAGATGAAGAGTAAACAATTATCATTAACCATGTAATTTCATAATAGGCCTACATTATATTGCAATTCATGCTGGCACCATGTTAACTTGTATCCAAAAATAGGGGTCCGTATTTTAGCGGGATCTATCCCTATTGTGGCTCTCTTTGCTACCTGTATGTTTTATTTAACTTATAATTATCTTGTACTTGCATTATGGTTGCAATAAACTGATTGATTGATTGATTGATTGATTGATAAGCTTATACCAATAGCCTAATAAGTAGGCAGCGTGATACGTGTTAAATTCGATCGAGAAATCACTGCAATAATTATAACATTGTAATTTATCTGTCTCACTCTTACAGTATTCGTGTTTATTCTGTGAGTGAGATGTATTGCATGATGCCATTGTTTAGTTTTGGCAATCTTGATCGTAAGAACACAGGCTACAGGGCCATAATAGGGACCCATATACTGGACCTCTGCACACGTGCCCATGAAAAGCTAGATACGCCACTGGTGCCGATGATATCAGGTCAGATCCTTCGATTTAGTATCGTCTCGCTTATTCGTCCGATATTATTATGGGTCTCCCATAAACAGATGACGTCTATGTTCTCTGCCGAAGTGCGGATGGGTAGCCTATGGAGCTGATGATTTCACGTTTTACCTAGACCGTTGACGTTGAGTTGAAGAATCCTCAGGGCCATATTATGACTTGAAAGTCAGAGGGAACTGACACGTTGACATAAAATGATATCTGGCGAAGTTGATTGGGCAGAGGAACCGTATCATTCTAGTATGGTATATGGAAGAGCAAAAACTTGTAAAAATCCACTTTGATCTGTTGATTAATAAAAAAAGACCAGTCTAAAGACTGCACATCAAGTGTTATACAGAGGGTTTATGTGGGAGAAGACAGTCAATAAACCTTCATCTAATGGACAGACTCATAAGCTAATCGCAGTTATAAGGTTACCAGGTATCAATCAATCATTTCATTAAAAAAACTACTCAGAGGCGCAACCACGACTGGAAATAGCAGCTTTCAGAGAGCTATCAAATGCAGGTGAAGTCTAGAGTTCCTAGGTAGGAGACGGTGTGACGAATAGCAGTCATAATTGCTAGTGGTTGGACCATGAATGAGCGGTTAGGCCCTTGGCACCTATAGTTTGCAATATGTATAATTGTGACCAATTACTGAGCGGGGCAGGTGGTCCACAGGACTGTCAGGAAGTGTAGTTCTAAGGGACACGCCGGAAGGAATTAAGTTGAAACAAGGCAACTAATGTTTAGATCTCTTGTCTGAGTAAGACGGTTTCGAGGCTCTGCTCAGCGAAAAGATGACATTAGGCCGATTTTACGTCTCGACGGACTGAGATTAACAACCGTGTTTAATATTGTGTCAATAGTTTACTTTCTTAGATTTGCGCTTACCTACGTTATTGAATCTTCGGTTGTTGAAATAAAACTCAGAAAAATCTTCACAATTGGCGAGCCTGCCAGGAGCCCACAAATGTAAAAAGAAGATTTTTGTTCGAGTTTTGAGCGTGACCTCGACTTGCTGTTATGTCTGTGATTAAGGACTTGCTGACTTTCGGCAAGGAATGCGGACTATCTGGAAAGGAGCTTCTGGAATGGGTCACGCAGAAGCAAGCCGAAGAACGAGAGGAGAGAAAACTAGCGCGCTCGGCGGAAAAAGAACGGATTGCTGAACGTAAGGAACTGAAGGAAATAACTTTGGCGCGTGCCAAAGTGGAACGAGAAACGCAAGTTCTGCAGTTGAAGAGTGCAAAGGATAACAGATCATCCGATAGCGACGGAAGTCTACCGGACGACGAGAACCTGTCGCAGCGACGAGGAAGCAACGGAAGCGACAGAGCATTTAGAAGTAAGTGTGTCAAGGGTCCAAAGTTTTCGCCCTTCGAAGAGGACAAAGACGAGCTGAACAGATGGCATGAAAGAGGCTGTCTGGCCAACAATCCCAAATACCGAAGAAAATGAAGCCGCTAACACTTCATACCCATGGCTGCCTCACTGGGTTAGCTCAAAAGAGGCTGCTGCTGCTGCTGCTGCACCTCTTCCTCATCCTCCTTCTCTCCATCATCTCCTCCTCCTCTTCCTCCTCCTCTGCCTCTTCCCCTTCCTCCTACAGGCTAGATAATCGAACTGGTGCAGCATAGATTAGGGAGCGGTTGCAGAATATCAGAGAGGAATGAACTTTAGGCTGAGATAAAGAAAGGTGAGGAGGAACATGTGGATCTGGGTGGTTGGATGGTAAATAGCCTTATTTCGCGGTCGAGTACTCGTCACCTGCTGCCGGTGGATTACAGTGTGTAAATAAAATATATGCTTAGTGATTTTTAAGTTATTATTATATCCAAGTAACTCCATGATTCGTAGTCGTCGATGCTATTTGCCATTCGTCGCTACGATCTTTGGCGGCACAATGGTCTCCACGAATCTCTTTGTTGCGCTGCTCGCTCTGCCTGTTCCAGAGTCAGTCCTGTCCATTGTTTCACATCATTAATCCACATCCTACCAGGTCTTCCTCTCCTTCTTATTCCTTATGTTTCTCCCTTGAATATATCTTTCTCCAGACAATCTGACGTTCTTCTCGTGATGTGTCCGAAGTAAGTCAATGTCCTTGTTATTATTTCGCCCAACAGTTTTCTACCTCCGACCTCCCTCAGCACCTCCCCATTTCTCCTCTCTTTGCCGTCCAAGGTATTCCCAGAATTCTTCTATAGCATGTTGTCTCAAATGATGCTCATTCCTTCTGTATATCCATGATTATGACGAGCTTTTATGTATATATTTTAGATATTCTTTAGTCTACAATGCTCATTTGCAACAGCTGAAGAACTTGATTTATTTTAAGACCTAATTGATAATTTAAAACTCTTTAATATGCCTTTTGTGTTTATTTTGGCAGATAATTATGGTCTAAGCCCTTACTCGTAGTCTCTACTGCGATGAACGGATTCCGCTGGATTTTATTAGACCAAAAAATGCAACACAGTATTATATAGGCTATATTAGATTAGTTTACATTAAATTATCCAGTTCGATTTATTATTTAGCCTAATTATCTTACGATGGTTGAGATTGGAGATACCATACCAAACCTGTTGCCCTACAGCCAAATTCTGCTTTACTGAAATATTTATTTCGACAGCCTTCTAATCGATTGTAGTCTGTGAAGTGAGGACATAAAATCGAAGGGTCACAAATTCACTCACAATCCGATTTTCTTAAATAGACCAACAACGTTGAACGTAGTCGCAACTAAACTCTCAGCTCACTCAACACGTTAAACGTAAGATTGTTTTCTCGAATAAAGTTCTATTCGATAGAAAAAACATTTTGTCCATTCTGAGAGAAATTTGTTTATTGTCATTCTCTGCAGGTTGAATTGCCACTGGAATAAATCAGGTGAATTTGACACATAAACCAGAATATTAAAAGTCCACGAAGAAATTTGAAAGGCTTCTTACGGTCAGAGAAAGAACCCGGATCTCGAGTTCGGTCACTTGTGAATTCAATCCTTGCCGCTCATTGGTTGGCATGTAGGTTATGAGAATAGTGCCAAACAATAATGTAAAAAATATTATTAAAGAAAATACAGCATATACAAATATATTCTGATTATTAATGTCTAGGGTTATATTAGAATAAAGTTTTTAGAGTCTTTAATAATCCTTATTTAGACCAGTTCACATTACCTCTTATGTCTAATAATTATTGTGGCCTACTATACCTTCCACGTAGAAATAGACGAGCCTCTGTGTAGTTCATTCCCCACTTCGACGAGAGTTCGGCTACCAAAGACTTTCGTAGAGGTTTATGACACACGTTGAATCAATGAGCCCTTCATGTGGCGACCGTTTCGTTATGAAACTTGACCAGTTGATTCATAAAGTTGATTCTGCCGAACCACAATAGTTCTTTTTACTCGAATACTTCCTTCTTCTGTTCTCAGCCATCCTCGCTTCGAGGGTCTGCCGCATGATGAACAATATTCCTCCAATGTCTCCTGTCTTCCGTCAGTCTTATCATTTCCTCCATTGTCATTTTCCTTCCTTCTTACGATTCGAATAAAGTTCAAACTCTTAGTTCATTTATGCCACGGCACTAAACTGTTGCAACCGTGACCATCAGGGTTCACAGCGCGCACTTCGCTAACAAACTCGTACATCGTTCGCTTTTAGTCTTACGACAACACCTCGTTACTTCGAACGAAAGTCATATCTCTTTGACATGATATCATACGACTTCTACCGCCGCACAGCAACTGATCGTCACGTCGATATCGTGCTGAATTTCTGTTAGATCGGGAGAAGATTTGCCTCGATCTTCCGACGAACTTTCACTGTTGACGAAGAAGAATGGCATCCCTCTCTATCTTCTTAGTCTCCTCAACAGCTGACTCTGAATGCGCATGCGTGGCAGGCGACTTTTCGTCAACGCTCGCCGATGTTGAACTAACAAATTAGCGAGTTCCATAACATCGTTCGTAACCACACATTGCGGTAAATATCCCAAATTTACTCTAATCTTAATCCCTTCAATGCACTGGTCATCTGTACTGATAATCATTTAGTAAGTTAACAACACTAATTATCAATATCAATCAAACTTCTATTAAAGTAAAACTCAGTTCCTATTACATATATATATATATATATATATATATATATATATATATATATGTATGTATGTATACATATATGCATTGATAAGAAGGTTTGAGTAATGACCAAGGACATAGTAACATGTCTGCAACTGTATGTATGTGCGTGCTTGTGTAGGTGTGTTTATGTGTGTGTGTGTGTGTGTGTGTGTGTGTGTTTGTTGTATGAATAGTTGCATGCGTGAATGCATGCATGAACGTACTTTATGCATGCATTCATTCATGCATAGGCCTACGTACTATTAATAGGCTACATGTACATACATAAATACACACATAGCCTACATTATACATTATACAATTTGTAGCCTAATAATTAATATATAGCTTTTAAGCTTAGTCGAACTTGGCTGAGAAGGCCTTACGTACGATAAGTGTTGTTGAAAATATTGACACTGGACACATGGTAGTAAATAGATTAAAATAATATTGAAAACATAAGTCAATTCTGTACAACAATTACAGCAAATCCTATCTACCTATAGTGGCGTATTTAATCTACAATAAATAGATTATTATGAGGCTTATCTGATTCCCCATTACAAGTGCACGTGGATCCCATGTCGAAGTTATCGTAGAAGAATTCTTGGATTGGTCTCACGTAGTCGTAGATACTCGAGGTTCAATCGCTGGTCTCGAATACGTACATCACTTCTCCGTCTTTGAAAGTCAAGGTAGCGTAGAAATATCCGAATCCACACGTAGGAAGATAGTCTCACGCTTTAAATTCCTCGCAACTAACCGTCCAATTGGCTCGCAGTTGGCTCCGAATGACGATCGCTCCCAAACAACCTCGCAACAGTAATTCCAGTTGAATGTTAGTCCTTCCAAGCTTACGCCGGAACGAATGACTTAACAATCCCACTGTTTTACTC
>JACEVL010002224.1:0-18245 GCA_020284085.1 Aporrectodea caliginosa
GTATTATCAGTTGGGACTTGTGCAGGTTTCATTGGAGTGAAGTAAATAGGCTTATGAACCTTATTCAAAAGAAGGAAAAGTTTGGGCCCTGTGTTTATGGACTTTGGTGATTGGTTTTGCTCTTGTGAAAGTTCTTGGTCGTTGGGCTGTAATATGTGCATGCTGTAAATGTGTTAAGTTCTTTTTAACCATTTGCATATATCGCGATAATATTGCGGGATTGTACTGATCAATTATTTATGTAAATTTTGTAATCATCAATCTGATCTTCTTGCCATAATTACATGAATGACAAAAATCAGCCAAGCTGTATTTAAAATAAAATGTAATAGATTGAGAATCGCGGGTGAAGCTGCAGTGCTCTCTTATTATCAAGTTTGTATCATATGATAGAGAAAGATCTTTTGCACTGTTCCATTATATTTCTATAATATTGTTTCACTGCATTTTTCACTGCAAAGATTGATAAGTTGTTGAAAATTAAAAAAATAGAATAAAAATCTCATGTGAATATTTCACGTCTGATTATAAGCTTGTGATAAAAGTTCTGTTTTAAATTAAATAAATAGATTAAGAATTTCATGTACATCAAGGATGTACATATTTTTCGATTTATTGTGCATGACTATTGTTGCACAATATTGTTTATTACCCATCCGATATAATCTTATCACAATGCATGTGTCGTAGACGTTATTAACTGTGTTGTTTTAATTCGTTAAAACAATGAATACTAATGACATTGTAAAGTTATGTTTTGGCACCGTTAAATGGGGTCTTTCGGATGCTATGAATTCATTTTCACTGCACTGTATATGCTTTAAACGGACCTTTATGCCATACGACGACGTTAAACATTGGAATAATAATTTTAAGAAATCCATCAGGTAAAGCGCGCTCTTTCGACACCTTTAAAACTTTGCTAACCGATGTTATATGACTATGGGACGCGGTGTATTTAACTCCGCCACTGTTCGCTTTCTGACAGTGCCAGTCCCAAGCCTGGATAAAGGAGGAGGGCGACGCTAATGGTCTTCGTTACCACACAGCTAGTCGTTAAAAAGGAAACACACACGCGTATGGTAGAGCACTCTCTTTAAACACCCCTAGAACGTCATCCAACCATTCTATATAGTGATGGGAAACAATTTCACTTCGGTTTCTACCATCCTCAAATTTTGATTTGAAAAGTGACTGATTGCTTGATTAATATAAACGGCGAGGGTTGTTAAAAATAGTTACACACCTATTTTTAAGTGAGCCATTCGCTTATAAGTTGCAGCTGAAGAGCGGCGCTGTAACATTTATTGTCAATTATAATTATAGTGAGCTGTACTCTAATTAATATCATAGAAACGGTGAGAAATTTCTGCCGACGTCAACGGCCTTTGTTGCCATCAGATGACTTTAAACTGTACAATCCGCAAACCTCCTCACGAGGGATAGAACTGGAAAGCAGAGCGGTGGAAGACAGTCGTCTTTACAGTTTGCATCTGTTTTCGGATAGAAGGCGTCGTTAAACGCTGCATCCAAATAAGAGAAAATGATTAATTTCGCTGTCTACAGATAATCGATCGATTTCCGCTTCTTACAGATCGATTAGACCGCTTTCGATCACCACTTCTTCCACCCTTTCCGCTTCCTCCTCTTCCTCCACCTCTGCGTTTAACCTCATCCTCAGTTTCTGTATACATACTCTGATACTCAGCTCTAACATAACTTCTTCTCCACCTACCCATTTTCTCCTCTTCCTCCTTCACTGCCAAATGCCTATCCTCCTCTTCTTCCTCCTCCTTCTCCTCCTCCTCTTCTCCTTCTCCTGATCCATCTTGCTCGTTCTGCTTTCTCTTCTCTTTACACTGCTATTTATCTTCCTCATTCTCCTCTTTTTTTCTGCTTCTCCCCTTTCTCCTTGTCCACTTTCTCGTTCTCCTCTGATTTCTACTCCTATATATAATAATAATAATAATAATAATAATAATAATAATAATAATAATAATAATAATAATAATAATAATAATAATAATATCTTTTCTTTAATAAGCGTCTGACAAACGCACTGCGTTGTACATTTACATGGTATGCAATTTAAATCTTAACTACTAACAGAACAGACAGCCTGCAATACACGGCGCTAATAGCAGCCTACAAAGCATATCCGCCCAACGGGACTCGAACTCGGTACCTCTCGCCTCTGTGCCAGATGTTATCTAATGCGCTTTGGCCCCCCCATTTTACTCTTTCACTCGTCCTCGTTCTGCTTCTCCTACTTCTTCTCCCCTCTTCCTACTCCTCTGATCTTCTTCTTCTTCCACCTCCTCTTCACCTTCTCCCTCTTCCTGCCTACAATCCATCTCCATTTCCAGATGTTCTTCATCCCTGGCAGTCACATCCCCGTTTCTTCCCACCGTCACCTTCCTGATTGGGCGCGATGTAAAATTATATATATATACACACACCTGTACACACAGACGCATATATATATATAATAATTTATTTACTTATATACACATATGTACAAAACGAAGTCTATGTATCTATATGTATGTATTTATTTCTATGTATAGTTATGCGTCCGTGCGTGTGTATGTGTGTGTGTGTGTTCCAAATGAATGACGGATTGCCCATCATTGACGCTAATCACCCAACGGCTGATTATTTATTTACTCACGCAGTAAATCTCGCTTTCTTTTTGCATGTGTCTCTCTGTCTGTCTCTGTCTGTATCTGTCTATCTCTGTCAGTCTCTCTCACTCTCTCTTTCTCTTATCATTATTCTGTTTGTCTGTCTGTTTGTTTGTCGGTCCAGTGGCGTAACGAAGGGTTTCAGCGCCCGGGGGCAAGGGTTGATGACTGCGCCCCTTTTAATCTTTTTGTTGATTTTTAATCGTTATTTTCATAGTACTGTGTACCACCGAAAGCTAATTTTGCGCCCCTCTGGTGCTGCGCCCGGGGGCGGCTGCCCCCTCTGGCCCCCCCTTCGTTACGCCACTGTGTCGGTCTGTTTGTCTGTATGTCTTAAACCTTATCTTTGATTATCTTTATTGATTTTGTCGGTCTGTTTGTCTGTATGTCTGTCTCTCTCCTCTCTCTATCTCGCTCCCTCCCTTTGTATCTTGTTCTTGTTTTCGACCATCAGTTACTTATCCATACAGAAGAATCTTTCCATCTCTTCTTTCCTCCCTTCGTTCGTTCGTTCCTTCCTTCTATCGTCTTGTCCCTTCTTAAACTGAATAGAAGTGCTGCTAGCCGTGATTCATGTGGTCTCCTAATCTCTCTTAGCATTGACATCAACCATAAATGTAAATCATGGAGAGAATCGTCACATATAGACTATACTGTGGTTTGTGGAGAAAAACAATTTGCTTTTAAAAAATCAGTGAGGCTTAAGAAAAAACTATCATTGACCAAATTCTTAAATTGCAGGATAACATTTAAAAAATTAAAAACTAAGGCAGGCGTATTGGTTATCTTTATTGATTTTGAGCTACACTACTGAAAAAGCTCTTTAATATTGGAATGATGGGTAAAAGCCTGGAGAAAGGAGGACGGCGACTCTAATGATCTTCATTACCACACAGTGTCGTTAAACAGAAACTAACTATGTACTATTTGAACACCTTTTAAACAGTTTACGCCGCCGTTATATATATTTCACTGCGCGTTATCATTTAACTTAGCTTTAAAAATTCAGTGAGGCTTAAGAAAAAAACTATCATTGACCAAATTGTAATTTGAATCTATTGAGGCTAAACTTTAAACAATTATGTTACATGTATGCTTTGTTGGTTGGTGGGGTTTTGGTTATAATGTATTAGATACATGAAATGTTTGAAAGAGTACTTCGTAAATGTCTTTTGTGGAACAATTGCTGCATAATAATATTGTTTAATTTGCATAAATTCTGTTTGTTAGGATATGGAAATCATAGACAATGAGATGAACTACTTTATATTGAAAAATATTGAATATTAGTGAAATTGTAAAGCTCCGTTTGACACCTTTAATGGTGTCGTTCGGATGCTATAAGTTTCTGGTTCTGATTGTATTGTATATTTCCGTATTGTCGTCAACGGCCTTTGATGTCATAGGACGACGTTAAACTGTAGTTAAATAATAAATCATTTAACTATAATCCAGTCAGTGTTGGGTAAACTCACTCAAGAAATGAGTTAAATCAAAACTCAACTCATGCACCTCAAAATGAGTTTAAACTCAAACTCAACTCATCCTAAGTGAAATGAGTTAACTCAAACTCAGTTGTTAAATGAGTTAACTCATCAACTCACACGTCTCGTACCAGCACGTTCTAATCGAACGTTGTACAAATACACAGTTACCAGGAAATGGTATCATCGTTTTATTATTACTAGTATAACTGTTATTATTATTAATGGGATAATGGATAAATCAGGTTATTACTACTGAGTCAAAGTAAACACCACAGTCCACATGTTTCACATCTCAAACATGACTGGTATTAGCTTTAAGCAGAAGTTTTTCAAAGTTGGTGTGTGACAGCCTGTTCCGATATAAAAAAAACCGGCTTGTTTCAACATAATATGTGCCGAGTGAGTTGAGTTTAAAATAATTGAGTTATAACTCAAACTCACAGAAAATATGAGTTAAATCAAACTCATAACTCACACTCTTTAAGATGAGTTAACTCAAACTCATAAATCACAGCAAGTGAGTTAACTCGTGAGTTTAAACTCATCTGAGTTAACTCATACCCAACACTGAATCCAGTAGTAGGACTTGTAGGTCATCGTGCTATACGAACGATACGAACTATTCAAACAATTTCTTTGCTGTCACAAGATGTCGGTAAAGTCTGGATTCATTAGTTCAGTGATTCTGTAATGACGCCAATCATCTTTGTCATGACGACGTCGTTTAACAAACGCATTCGATAAGAATAGCAATATATTTAATCATCTACTTGGAACAGAAAGCTTGAAACAGATTTCTGCTCTGCCGGGATTTGAACCCCGACCTCTACGACTGCGCTGTGGTCGGAAAGTGAACTGAAAATGTTTATAAAATGGAAACGGTATCTGTTAAGCATAAGCGCTAACTGAGGCACTTCTGATTAAAAATCAACTAAAAATTATGTATTATTATTATTATTATTATTATGTATTATGTATTATGTATTATGTATTATGTACTATGTACTATGTACTATGTACTATTTCGACACCTTTAAAACGTTTTTAACCACCGTTATATATTCTTCATATCGTAATCATTTAGCTATTAGGGCGACGCTAATGGTCTTTGTTACCACACAGCTAGTCGTTAAACAGAAAACCACCACCACCATTTAGCTATTATTAACTCTGCTATATATTCACGCCTTACGAACGATGAGAACTATTCAAAGAATTTCTTTGCTGTTACAAGATGTCATTGAGGTCTGGATTCATTAGTTCAGTGATTCTGTAATGCTGCCAATCATCTTTGTCATGATGACGTCGTTAAACAAACGCATTCAATAAGAATGTCAATATATTTAATCATCTATTTCTAATGGGGTTGCCGCGCAACTGTACGTAAGAAGTTCTCCCTCACCGTATCATCTCCCCAGTGTAAGGTCAGTGTACACATTATAGATGGATAGGGGGCGTAGGAGGAGCCGAACCCCTTAACAAATATTTGCCCTGGTGGTCATTTGAACCCTCGACCTCTCGGGTGACAGTCCAGCACGCTAACCACTATAATCGGCGATCGTGTGTCCACGTGTTAAAACAGAAGCAAATGTAAATGGATAACAACTGTATGTAAATTTTATTTCAAATATGTTTTCAGCAACTTGTATAGATCACCAATTGAAGCCATCATCAAGTCAATAAGTATGACACAATCTTTGAACCTATTGATAATAATCCACGTACTCTTTCCGATAAAGGACGGTTAGCCAACTACAGCGCTCACGTAGACACCTTTTAAACGTTATACAGCGTTATTATATAAGTAGAGGATACGTTTTTCTGTCCTAGTGGAATATAGAAACAGCCGTGTGGGTTTAGAAAAGATCGTATTCGTTGATGCTTCTCCATTTTCATGAATTCCTTCGATACGTTATCGACAACAATCAATTGAAGAAGGAAAACTACTTCTGAAAGACAGAATGGAAATTGAAGAATTATCGCATGTATACATTATCAAAAATAATCGTTATCCCAATAAAGTACGACAGCAGGACAAGGACACTGAGTTTAACATCGTAACCTCAAACAACCTGCCAGACACGAAGCAAACGAGGAGAGAAGAAGCGAGAATCGATGGAAGAAACTTTTATGAAATGAATTTAAATACAATTATTGTCTTAGACGTCAACGGCTATTGTAGTTATACGATATAGTTAAACTTTGGAGCAATAATAATCTTATTGATAATAATCCATTAACAATTTCAGAAAAAAACACGGTTGCTGAGTGGTTAAACGCGGTTGCTTATTTATTTGTACCAACGTTGAACGTCGTCTTATGACATCAAAGGCCGTTGACGACAATACAGAAAATATACAATTCAATGATTACAAGAAACTTAGACTAAAGCATCCGAATGACACCATCAAATGTGTCAAACAGAGCTTTACAATTTCACTAATATTCAATATTTTGTAACATAAGGATTTTCTTATTATTCTGTCTATGATTTCTATATTCTGACAAAAGATTCCATGCAAATTAAACAATGTTATGTAACTATGCAGCAATTGATCCATATAAAACATTTACTAAGTACTCTTTTAATTTAAACTGTTCATGTATCTAACATACTATACATGTAATACAAGTTCATTCAATAACATAGCATACATGTATTATAATTGTTTAAAGTATAGTTTCAATAGATTAAAATTATAATCAAACTACAAATTAATTAATTATAATTAAAACGCGGTTGCTAAGAGGTTAGACACCTTTTAAACGAAACGAACAGTTGTTATATAAACTTTGGACACGTCATCAGTAAGATAGAGCGCTCTCAATAGACACCTTTAAAATATTTTTCGTAGATGTTATATAGGCATTCGCTTCGGGTGTCAAATAGTTATCGCTTCATATGACCATTATAATAATTATAATGGTCATATGAAGCGATAACTCCTCCTAATTATTAGTCTAGGTCTCTAGGACGTTTGATCAACTAAAAGTGACTGTTTGATTAATTGACCACTGCAAAAGAGCGTCAATGGACGCCGAGAGAGTAGTAAACGGCCAAATTATAGACATACTTTACGTCTAAATAGGAAGAAACTGAGTTGAAGTAAGAAGATCAAACAGTTTTCGATGCCTTACTACTCATCCAGCAGCATATGAAATATACGCATATGCAAAACCAAAGAAATCAAGAAACTACTCATATACGATAATTGTTTTTAAGACGTCAACAACCATGAAAGCCGCCATAAGATGGCGTTAGGCTCTTGATTATGTATATGTCGTAATTATTCTGTAGCTAGGTGCCTGCTAATTAAACATAAGTGACTGATTGCTTGATATAAACACTGAGAACTGCTCAGAAATTTCTGCCGAAGTGCGTTTGTTGCTAAAAGATGCAGGTCATCTCTGAACTGAAAAGCCGAGGGCTGGAAGACAGTCGTATTTCCAGTTTGCATCTGTTTTTGCGCAGAAGGCGTCGTCAAACGCCGCATCCAAATCAGCGACAATGATTAATTTCTTTGTCTACGTATAATCGATTGATTATCCGCTTCCTACAGATCGATTAGACCGCCATCGATCACCATTTCTTCTTCCACCCTTCACGCTTCCTCCTCTTCCTCCACCTCTTCGTTAATCCCCTTCCTCGCCTTCTATATACATGTACATCCTCAGCAATAACATAACTGCTACTCCTCCTCTCCTCCTCCTCTTCCTTCTCTCCATATCCTCCTACTCATATCTCTCCTCCTCCTGCTTGTCCTCCTCGGTCTCATTCCTCTTCTCTTTATACTGCTATTTATCATCCCCTCTTTCTCTTCTTATTTCTTCTCTCCTCTACTTTTTCCTTTCCCTCTTCTTCATGCATCCATAACTCCTATTCCTCCTCTCTCCCGTTTCTGCCATTCCTTCTCCTCCTCTTCTTACTCCCATCTTTTGCTCATCTTCATCTTCTTCCGCCATAAGACGTCATTGTAAACTTTTGAAATAATATTAATCTAATTGATTATAATCCATTTATCTTATTGATAATAACCAATTTCTGTTTTCAGAAAAACCACGTTTAGCTGTGTGGTTAAAAGTGCTCTCTTTAGACACCTTTAAAATGCTATGTCCCGTTGCTATATAAACGGGGGCGCGTCATCCGGCAGATTGATGGGTCAACAGAACTGAGATACAATAGAAACACAAAGACGTCGACGGCCATAGTAGCCAAAGGATGTCGTTAAACAAATGGAATCATCATCACCGGCAGATTGAACGCTGTCAAAAGACACCTTTAAAATGTTATCCACTCGTATTATTTAGGCATGCGATAACGTAGTCAAGTGGTTAAGGTTAACTGGTAGTAATATGCCAAAAGCTAATTATTTCGGCGGAAACGGCCTATGCTGTCATAAGCTGCCGTTACACTGTGGCTCCAATCAAGTGGTCACCGTGATACCAATCGTTTCTAGGAGTTTCGCTATTGTTGGTCCCAATAGCTGGAACGGAGTTACCTCAGTCCCTCAGGACTGACCTTTTTTCCGCAAGCGCCTGAAATCCTCTCTTTACCCGTGAAGAGACTGGCTTGGGTCGGGAGCGCCTCTGTTTTGAGTGGCGCTATATAAATACTTGATTACGATTACGATTACGATTACGATTACATTAGTCAGGACGTTTCGGAAATAATAAAGTGACTGATTGCTTGATACAAACGGGGAGAACTGCTCAAAGGAATTTCTGCCGAAGTCAACTGCCTTTGTTGCCAAAAGAGGTCGTTAAACTGTAGATGCGCATCCAAATCTGGGACATTAGAGCTGTAATAAGCCCCCCAAAAATCTTTGTCGGCGACAACGGCCTATGTTGTCATATGCTGCCGTTAAACTGTGGATCCAAATCAGCGACAACGATTGATTTTGTTGTCTGCGGATAATTGATCGATTTCCGCTTCTTACAGATCGATTAGAGCGTCATCGATGTCCACTTCTTCCACCTTTTTCGCTTCCTCCTCTTCCTCCACCTCTTCGTTAAGCCCCATCCTCCGTTTTCGTATGCCTACTCAGCTCTAACATAACTCCTTTCTTCTGCTCTTCTCCACCACTTTCTTCTCTCCTTACCCTCCTACTCATTTTTCTCCTCCTCCTTACTCCGAATATATAGGCCGCTCGACAAAATGAAATAAGAAAAAAATTAAACGAACAAGCCGAAATTAATTCGAATAAAATTGTTAACGATTAATCGATTGATTAATCGTTAAAATCCGTGGCCTTAATTAATTTATTTACTTATATGCATAATATGTACACAAACGCAGTCTATGCATCAATAATATGTATACATGTATATTTATTTCTATGTATTATCACATGTACGTGTGCGTCTGTGGGTGTGTTCAAAGTGAATGACGGATTGCCCATCATTGACGCTAATCACCCAACGGCTGATTATTTATTTACTCACGCAGTAAGATCTCTCTTTTCTGCGTCTGTCTCTCCGTCTGTCTCTGTCTGTCTCTGTCCGTCTCTGTCTGTCTCTGTCTGTTTTTCTCACTCTCTCATTCTCTTTCTCTTACTCTGTTTGTTTGTTTATCTCCCTCCCTCCCTTCCTCTCTCGCTCTGTATCTTGTTCTTGTTTTCGACCATCAGTTGCTTATCCATGCAGAACAATCTTTCCACCTCTGCTTTCCTCCCTTCGTTCGTTCATTCGTTCGTTCCTCCATTCCTTCTATCGTCTTGCCCATTCTTAAACTGAATAGAAGTGTCGCTAGCAGTGATTCATGTGGACTCTTAATCTCTCTTATCATTGACATCAACCATGTGTAAATCATGGAGAGAATCGTCACAAATAGATTACTGTGATTTGTGGAGAAAAACAATTGGCTTTAAAAAAATTAGTCAGGCTTAAGAAAGACAAATATAATTGACCAAATTCTTAAATTGCAGGATAACAGTAAAAAAATTAAAGAATAAGGCAGGCGTAATGGTTATCTTTATTGATTTTGAGCTACTCCACTGAAAAAGCTCTTAAACATTGGGAAAATGGGTAAAATTGTATTGTATTTTATTGTATTGTATTTGAACACTTGTTATAGCGCCCCTACCAGATTTCCCATTCAGAGGTGTATCAGTGTACGGTCGGTGTACTCACTACAGCTGAGGTGGATAAGTGGCGCTATTGGAACATAAATCTTGAATCTGCCTGTATTTGAACCCACGACCTCATCGAATGTACTGTGGTCGAAACGTGAACGGAAAAGGATATCTAAAAATTGTGTCTAGAAAAATGGAACAGCTTCGACCAAGCACAAGCGCTAACTGAGGCATGTCTGAATAAAAAATCATCTACCACATTATCTACCATTTACCAAACTCCAGCACTGTTCATAATCTAAAAGTGCCAGCCCAAAGCATAGAGAAAGGAGGACGGCGACTCTAATGATCTTCGTTACCAAACAGAAACTAACTATGTACTATTTTGAACACCTTTTAAACGTTTTTAGTCGCCGTTATATATAAGTCACTGCGCGTCATCATTTAACTATATCCTGAAACTTTAGGTGACCATGCTATACGAACGATACGAACTCTTCAAACAATTTCTTTGCTGTCACAAGATGTCGGTAAAGTCTGGATTAATTAGTTCAGTGATTCTGTAATGACGCCAATCATCTTTGTCATGACGACGTCGTTTAACAAACGCATTCGATAAGAATAGCAATATATTTAATTATCTATTTGGAACAGAAATCTTGAAACAGATTTCTGCTCTGCCGGGATTTGAACCCCGACCTCTACGACTGCGCTGTGGTCGAAAAGTGAACTGATATATATATATATATATATATATATATATATATATATATATATATATATATATATAATGGAAACCGTACCGTGTATTGCAGACTGTCTGTTCTGTTAGTAGTTAAGATTGTTTCAATTGCATAACATAAATGTACAGCGCAGTGCGTTTGACAGGCGCTTCAAGAAAGAAAAGATTATTATTATCTGTTAAGCAAAAACGCTAACTGAGGCATATCTGATTAAAAATTATCTACAAAATTATGTACTATTTCGACACCTTTAAAACATTTTTAACCAACGTTATATATTAAGCTATCGCTAACTTTTTAAGTATTCATGGCTTACGAACGAAGAGAACAATTCAAAGAAGAATAAACGCTAACTGAGGCATTTCTGATTAAAAATCATCTACAAAATTATGTATTATTTCGACACCTTTAAAACGTTTTAAACCACCGTTACATGTATATATTTTTCACTGCGGTAATCAGTTAGCTATCATCAAGTATTCTTCTAGGTACAAGAAATTAAAACGTTGCAACGGTTTAAATTTAAACTAAAAGAATTTTTCATATTGGATTATGGAAAGGACTGATGCACTCTAACTTGAGAAATAGACCTATTGATCTGTATAACTTGGATTATGGAGGGGATTGGGGATTACGGACGTTGTCTTATGAACTTATTAACATTGTAAAAATAATTTGCTAATTAACCTAATTAAACTAGACTGGCTTTTTGTTTGTCTTTTCTCCGTTCCTTCCACTAGTTGGTCTTTCACTCTTTTCTCCCTTCCACTACACGTGCCTTCCACTCATTCCTCCCTCTTACTATCCCTGTTTCCTACTCTTTCTTTCCTCTAACTCTTCTGTCTTTCTTATGTATAACATATGATGTGCTTAAAGACCGTTTGGTCATGTGATTGAGAAGCACATGTATAGTCAATTTACTTTGAAGTGTCAACTCAGTGAAATCGTGCTACTGACTATGGAAAAGATGGAGTCAATGCCTATAAGCTATTGCTTTCTTTTGACTCCACTTGACATCAATCACTGTAAAAGAGCGTCAATGGACACCTAAGAGAGCAGTAAACGGCTAAATTACAGACGTACTTTACGTCTAAATAGGAAGAAACTGAGTTAAAATAAGATCAAGCAGTGGTCGATGCCTTGCTACTAATCCAGCAGCATCTGAAATACATGCATATGCAAATCAATTAACCCAAGCAACTACTCATATACACTAACTTTTTTAAAGACGTCAACAACAATAGCCACCATAAGATGGCGTTAGGGTCTTGAAATAATTATCTTATTGATAATAATCCATTTATCTTTCTGAAAATGGGCGGTTAGCTGAGTGGTTAAAAGCGCTCTCTTTAGATACTTCTAAAAGGTTATGAAGCTTTTGTAATGTGAAATGGGACACGTCGTCCGTTAGGATAGAGCGATCTCAATAGACACCTCTTAAATGTCGTCCACCCATGTTATATAGGCATGCGATACGAGAGCATGTTGGTTTTCGCTGCACCACTATTGTTATTAGTCCAGGACGTTTGGCAAATGATAAATAGACTGATTGATTTATTGATTGAGTGATAGATTGATTGATTGATTGATTGATTAATAGATTGATTGATTGATTGATTGATTGATTGATTGATTGATTAATAGATTGATTGATTGATTGATTGATTGATTGATTGATTAATAGATTGCTTGATTGCTTGATTGCTTGCTTGATTGATTGATTGATTGATTGATTGATTGAGTGATTGATTGATTGATTGATGCAGAAGGTAATAGCTACTCAAAGAAATTTCTGCCGAAGTCAACTGCGTTTGTTGCGTTTGTTTTAAGAAAAAGGACGGTTAGCTGAGTGGTTAAAAGCGCTCCCTTTAGACACCTTTCAACGTCGTAAACCGTTGTTATATAACTATGATACGCGTCATCGTAATTATTGTGTAGCTAGGCGCTTGCTAATTAAACATAAGTGACTGATTGCTTTATATAAACACTGAGAACGGCTAAGAAATTTCTGCCGAAGTGCGTTTGTTGCCAAAAGATGCAGGTCATCGTCTGAACTGGAAAGCAGAGGGGTGGCAGAATGTCGTCTTTCCAGTTTGCATCTGTTTTCTTGCAGAAGGCGTCGTCAAACCATGCATCCAAATCAGTGACAATGATTAATTTCGTTGTCTACAGATAATCGATCGATTTCCGCTTCTTACAGATCGATTAGAGCGCCATCGATCACCACTTCTTCTTCCACCCTTCACGCTTCCTCCTCTTCCTCCACCTCTTCGTTAATCCCCTTCCTCACCTTCTATATACATGTACATCCTCAGCAATAACATAACTGCTACTCCTCCTCTCCTCCTCCTCTTCCTTCTCTCCATATCCTCCTACTCATATCTCTCCTCCTCCTGCTTGTCCTCCTCGGTCTCCTTCCTCTTCTCTTTATACTGCTATTTATCATCTTCTTATTTCTTCTCTCCTCTACTTTTTCCTTTCCCTCTTCTTCATGCATCCATAACTCCTATTCCTCCTCTCTCCCGTTTCTGTCATTCCTTCCCCTCCTCTTCTTCCTCCCATCTTTTGCTCATCTTCATCTTCTTCCGCCATAAGACGTCATTGTAAACTTTTGAAATAATATTAATCTAATTGATAATAATCCATTTATCTTATTGATAATAACCAATTTCTGTTTTCAGAAAAACCACGTTTAGCTGTGTGGTTAAAAGTGCTCTCTTTAGACACCTTTAAAATGCTATGTCCCGTTGCTATATAAACGGGGGCGCGTCATCCGGCAGATTGATAACTCCGCCACTGTTCGCTTTCTGACAGTGCCAGTCCCAAGCCTGGATAAAGGAGGAGGGCGACGCTAATGGTCTTTGTTACCACACAGCCAGTCGTTAAACAGAAAAACCACCGGCAGATTGATGGGTCAACAGAACTGAGATACAATAGAAACACAAAGACGTCGACGGCCATAGTAGCCAAAGGATGTCGTTAAACAATTGGAATCATCATCACCGGCACATTGAACGCTGTCAAAAGACACCTTTAAAATGTTATCCACTCGTATTATTTAGGCATGCGATAACGTAGTCAAGTGGTTAAGGTTAACTGGTAGTAATATGCCAAAATCTAATTATTTCGGCGGAAACGGCCTATGCTGTCATAAGCTGCCGTTAAACTGTGGCTCCAATCAAGTGGTCAACGTGATACCAATCGTTTCTAGGAGTTTCGCTATTGTTGGTCCCAATAGCTGGAACCAGTTACCTCAGTCCCTCAGGACTGACCTTTTTCCGCAAGCGCCTGAAAACCTCTCTTTACCAGTGAAGAGACTGGCTCGGGTCGGGAGCGCCTCTGTTTTGAGTGGCGCTATATAAATACTTGATTACGATTACGATTACGATTACATTAGTCAGGACGTTTCGGAAATAATAAAGTGACTGATTGCTTGATACAAACGGGGAGAACTGCTCAAAGGAATTTCTGCCGAAGTCGACTGCGTTTGTTGCCAAAAGAGGTCGTTAAACTGTAGACTCGCATCCAAATCTGGGACATTAGAGCTGTAATAAGCCCCCAAAAACTTTGTCGGCGACAACGGCCTATGTTGTCATATGCTGCCGTTAAACTGTGGATCCAAATCAGCGACAACGGTTGATTTTGTTGTCTGCGGATAATTGATCGATTTCCGCTTCTTACAGATCGATTAGAGCGTCATCGATGTCCACTTCTTCCATCTTTTCCGCTTCCTCCTCTTCCTCCACCTCTTCGTTAAGCCCCATCCTCCGTTTTCGTATGCCTACTCAGCTCTAACATAACTCCTTTCTTCTGCTCTTCTCCACCACTTTCTTCTCTCCTTACCCTCCTACTCATTTTTCTCCTCCTCCTTACTCCGAATATATAGGCCGCTCGACAAAATGAAATAAGAAAAAAATTAATCGAACAAGCCGAAATTAATCGAATAAAATTGTTAACGATTAATGGATTGATTAATCGTTAAAATCCGTGGCCTTAATTTATTTATTTACTTATTTGCATAATATGTACACAAACGCAGTCTATGCATCAATAATATGTATACATGTATATTTATTTCTATGTATTATCACATGTACGTGTGCGTCTGTGGGTGTGTGGGTGTGTGTTCAAAGTGAATGACGGATTGCCCATCATTGACGCTAATCACCCAACGGCTGATTATTTATTTACTCACGCAGTAAGATCTCTCTTTTCTGCGTCTGTCTCTCTGTCTGTCTCTGTCTGTCTCTGTCCGTCTCTGTCTGTCTCTGTCTGTCTTTCTCACTCTCTCATTCTCTTTCTCTTACTCTGTTTGTTTGTTTATCTCCCTCCTTCCCTCCATTCCTCCCTCGCTCTGTATCTTGTTCTTGTTTTCGACCATCAGTTGCTTATCCATGCAGAACAATCGTTCCACCTCTGCTTTCCTCCCTTCGTTCGTTCATTCGTTCGCTCCTCCATTCCTTCTATCGTCTTGCCCATTCTTAAACTGAATAGAAGTGTCGCTAGCAGTGATTCATGTGGACTCTTAATATCTCTTATCATTGACATCAACCATGTGTAAATCATGGAAAGAATCGTCACAAATAGATTACTGTGGTTTATGGAGAAAAACAATTTGCTTTAAAAAATTAGTCAGGCTTAAGAAAGACAAATATAATTGACCAAATTCTTAAATTGCAGGATAACAGTTAAAAAATTAAAGAATAAGGCAGGCGTATTGTTATCTTTATTGATTTTGAGCTACTCCACTGAAACAGCTCTTAAACATTGGAAAAATGGGTAAAATGTATCAGTGTACGGTCAGTGTACTCACTACAGCTGAGGTGGATAAGTGGCGCAATTGGAACAGAAATCTTGAATCTCCCGGTATTTGAACCCACGACCTCATCGAATGTACTGTGGTCGAAACGTGAACGGAAAAGAATATCTAAAAAATTGTGTCCATAAAATTGGAACAGCATCGACCAAGCACAAGCGCTAACTGAGGCATGTCTGAATAAAAAATCATCTACCACATTATCTACCATTTACCAAACTCCAGCACTGTTCGTAATCTAACAGTGCCAGTCCAAAGCATAGAGAAAGGAGGATGGCGACTCTAATGATCTTCTTTACCACACAGTGTCGTTAAACAGAAACTATAACTATGTACTATTTCGACACCTTTTAAACGTTTTAAGTCTTGATTATATATATTTCATTGCGCGTTATCATTTAACTATTATCCAGTAGTATAACCTGTAGGTTATCGTGCTAGACGAACGATACGAACTATTCAAACAATTTCTTTGCTGTCACAAGATGTCGGTAAAGTCTGGATTCATTAGTACAGTGATTCTGTAATGACGCCAATCATCTTGTCATGACGACGTCGTTTAACAAACGCATTCGATAAGAATAGCAATATAATTATTTAATCATCTATTTGGAACAGAAATCTTGAAACAGATTTCTGCTCTGCCGGGATTTGAACCCCGACCTCTACGACTGCGCTGTGGTCGAAAAGTGAACTGATATATATATATATATATACATATATATATATATATATATATATATATATATATATATATATATAATGGAAACCGTACCGTGTATTGCAGACTGTCTGTTCTGTTAGTAGTTAAGATTGTTTCAATTGCATAACATGTAAATGTACAGCGCAGTGCGTTTGACAGGCGCTTCAAGAAAGAAAAGATTATTATTACCTGTTAAGCAAAAACGCTAACTGAGGCATATCTGATTAAAAATTATCTACAAAATTATGTACTATTTCGACACCTTTTAAAAGATTTTTTTAACCAACGTTATTGTGAACAAATGTTTTGCATATATAATGAGCACAGGTGTTCTTTAGGTTGATATATATATATAATGTGTATCGATTGTTAAGCGTTTTAGTCTTAGGCTTTAGTTGCGCTGTCGGCTCGTGGGCGCTTGGCCTAAAGTAGCCTAAACATTGGCTGACGGTAGATTCTTGTTACACGTGCAGTTAGCGCGCCAAACTTAGAAACTGCTGATGACAGTGAATTTGAACAATACAGTGTAGTACAGTTGTTTTAAGGCAAGAGTTGAGTTTGTTGTTATTAAACTGTGTGTTTGAAGAAAGAAAGAAACATTCAAAGAACTGTGTCAATTTAATTCTTAAACAGTTAGAAGACGTTGAGCAATTTATATGTAGAGATAAGGAAAGTTCTTGAGGTAGGTCACAACTAAGAAAGAAAAGAGTTGGTGACATATTTGGTGGCAGCGGTGGGATTCGAAACAACGTCTGGGATTCGAAACAACGTCTGGGATTCGAAACAACGTCTGGGATTCGAAACAACGTCTGGGATTCGAAACAACGTCTGGGATTTGAAACAACGTCGACTGGTGAATACGCATTCAAATCATTGGTAAATCTACGACAACGAAAGCCTCAACGACAAAGGTATAAAAGTTGGTTGTTATCAAACAAAGAACAATCCCCAATACTTCAAACACAAAAGAAAACTCGTGTTTTCCAGAAAGGACAGCACTGAAGTAAAGAAGTAAGATGGAGAAATTAAGTGTCAAAAAACAAGCAGAACTGAAGAAGATGTCTTCTGAAAGATTAAAACAGCGCTTGTTGAAGGCTGGTTTTGAAGAAGAGAAACTGGAAGATATGTCACGTGAGGACATGCTAGAAGCGCTAGCTGAAGTCTGGCTTAAAGAAGAAGCAGAAGAAGAAGAAGGTGCTGTCGGCGGTGCTGTGGAAAAGGTTATTGAAAAACCGCCTGGACTTATGTCTATGGAGATGATGATGCAGTGGATGATGATGAAAGAAGAAAGAGAGGAGAAACGAAGACAAGACGAGAAAGAAAGAGAGGAGAAACGAAGACAAGAAGAGAAAGAAATAAGACAGGAAGAATTACGTCTTCAGAGGGAGAAAGAAGAGAAAGCAGAGAATGCAAGACAGGAAGAATTACGTCTTCAGAGAGAGAAAGAAGAGAAAGCAGAGAATGCAAGACAGGAAGAATTACGTCTTCAGAGAGAGAAAGAAGAGAAAGCAGAGAATACAAGACAGGAAGAATTACGTCTTCAGAAAGAGAAAAATGAGAGAGAGAAAAGAAGGAAGAAAGCAGAAAGCAGAGAATGCAAGACAGGAAGAATTACGTCTTCAGAGAGAGAAAGAAGAGAAAGCAGAGAATGCAAGACAGGAAGAATTACGTCTTCAGAGAGAGAGAAAGAAGAGAAAGCAGAGAATGCAAGACAGGAAGAATTACGTCTTCAGAGAGAAAA
>JACEVL010002225.1:0-19875 GCA_020284085.1 Aporrectodea caliginosa
AGTGTTCTTCTTTGATTTTTCGATGAGTGTGCCCTGCAGGGCCAGCACAATGTGTAACTGTGTGTATTGTCTAATGTGTGTATTAATGTGACTGTGTATGTATGTATGAGCACTTGTTATAGCGCCCCTTCAAGATCTCTACTCAGAGGTGCTCCCCACTACAGCGCGGACACTGAATCGGAGTTTCACGCCGAAGCGCATGAGCAATGGCGAGTGAAGGACTTGCCCAGGGTCCCTACGCGGCGGCTTGAGGTGGATTCGAACCCGCAACCCTCGGGTTACAAGGCACCAAACATATTCGTACACCACCGCGCCCCACAATATAATATAGTGTAATATAATATAGTAGCAGTTATTGAGTTTCCATGACCCCATTGTAATAATATTAATAAATGTGCATTAATTTCTAATGAAATATATTGCGTCACACATCTTTTAAAGTTGCGACCCCTAGACATGATACAAAATATGAAAATAAATTATTTCATTAACCAGTAGATGAAGGAGCTTCTATTTATCATTGTCTGGTTGAGGCAACTGCGATTTGCCCCACCCAGTAGCCACAGACCTTAAAAGGATATGGAAGAGTCATGGCATAACAAATAGACTACAACGAAGATAAAGTTGTGGAGAGCACTGGTGTGGCCGGTGGCTATATATGGTTGTGAGAGTTGGACACTGAGGAGGGAGGAGAGACGAATAGAGGCATTCGAGATTAAGTGTCTGAGACTGATCATGAATATATCTTGGACGGAAATGCGGACAAATGAGTGGGTGTTGGGGCGGCAGGAGTGGAGATGGAGTCTGCTGAAGACGGTAAAAGAAAGAAAAATGATTTATTTCGGACACATCATGAGAAGAGAGGAAATATGCATGGAGAAAGACATCATGCAGGGCACAATGCCGGGAGAACGGAAAAGAGGAAGACTAAGAACAAACTGGTTGAGCAACATAAAGGAATGGACTGGATTGACAATGGAGGAGATGATAAGACTGACGGAAGACAGGAGACGTTGGAGGAATATTGTTCATGATGCGGCCGACCCTCGAAGCGAGGATGGCTGAGAACAGAACAGTATCTCACCAAAACCTATCTACATAATTATGCAGGGTCAAGCGATAGACAAGCCATACATTAAAACAGAATTTGACCTACCTTGACCTCGAAGTCCAGCTTCTGAGCAGAGTCCACTGACAAGTAAAATAAAACATTGTTCTGGTAAGTTTTTTTCTTCTAATTATTAGACTTAGGCTAGAGCTCTGTCGTCTTATTGCTCTAATACACAGTCTAGATGAACAGACAGACAGGCAGACAGCCAGACAGCCAGACACACAGACAGACAGACACACAGACAGACAGACAGACCTGCAGACAGACGGATTGTGGTCAGGCGGTGTACGCTGACTGACAGACTGACAGACGGCAAACAGACATATAGACACAGACAGACATACACATAGGCAGACACACATATGTAGACAGACATGCACACAGACAGACATACCTACACATACCTACGTACAGACACACAGACAGACATACAGACAGACAGACAGAAAAACACATAGACAGAAATAGGCCTACACATAGATCGACACACACACACACACACAGCATATTTAAATTAAACACGCTTACATAACATGACATAACAAGGGTTTTAAGTGGTTCAGAAGACGTTTTGTCTGTGTTACAACCACTGCTTGTGCAATGGCGTAACCAGGAAACAATTTCGTGGTTCTTTTTCCGGGGTTTCCATTGAACATGGTCGCAGAGTAAGAGGTGATGATGTTTCGAAAAGTTAAACTTTTTTCGGCAATTATTTTTTTCGGGGGGGGCCGTGGGGGTTGAAACCCCTAAATATGCCCACGTGCTTGTTGCCTTGGTATCTAAGACGCGATGAGCGTTATCCAACCTTTATTCAGTCGTTTCTTGTTTGATGCTCTTTGATTCAGTACTGCGGTCTGATTGGCTGGAGTGACCATCACGTGGTCCTCCTGTATGACGGATCCACATTCGATGTCGTTTGAACTTTCAGGCGGATTATTTCTACCATTAGATTCCAATGGACTGCTCCTTCCGACTCCCGTCTCGTTAACGGGGCTTCCAGGTGTTTCTGTAAGAAACGGACAATTGGAAACGGTTAGACAAAACTGCTAGCGCAATGATTTCTGGGCTTACACCTGGCCAGGAAAGCAGTTACTGTAGGTCTATATGAAATCTAGCTCTGCCACTGGTCGTAGGCCTAGGCCTACTTTGCCCTGGCAGTGCCAGTCCCAACTCCCAAACCTGGACAAAGGGGGAGGGCGACGCTAATATCAGGCGCGGATTTAGAGGGGGCGGAGCCGGCGTACGCCCCCTAAACCTGCAGCAAATGTTCTCAAACTAAACTGACCTAAAACTAATATAACTGCAATTTGGACAGTCTACTTCAGCAGTTTAGCCTACGATTTGGAGATCTTGCGAAACAAGCAATTCGTGGTCTAAGTCTCATTCCATCTAATGTTTCAAACATCGACGCACTCACTGCTGATGGTATACTTCATTACTATCATGATGACCTGCCTTCGCCGGATTCGTTTCATCAAGAGTTAAAGCTTTGGCATCAGATGTGGAGAAACGCTGACAGCACACCAAGCACCCTGTCGGACACCCTCGCTGACAGCCGCTCCTGTCGTATTATGTATCCAAATATTACCACAATAATTCACATTTTGCTGCTCACTTCTGTCACGGCTTGCAGTGTTGAACGAGCAAATTCTAGTCTGCGATTTGTGAAGTCGTGTTTCCGAAGTACAATGAACGAGGACAGATTTAATGCACTCATTTTATTGTTTGTCCACAAGGACATCAAGTTAGACATTGATGACATTATCAATGCCTACGCCAGAAAGCATCCAAGGAGAATGACACTGCGTAATCCACTGGCATGTGACACTTAATTATTTTCTTTTTGGATCAAGGGTTGCATGATCAAAACCGATAACTGATTTATAATCGTTTCACTGTTAACCTTCAGTTGAGACCAGTTGTTTTATGTGAGAAACTAGGCTATATATTTTTTTGCAGTGTATTTATGGTGTATTTTCTACTATGCGTGCAATTAATTTTGGTGTTCCACAGGGTTCGAATCTAGGTCCCTTGTTGTTTCTCATTTACATAAACGACCTTCCTAATGTTTCATCTATCATGTTTTTTATTTTGTTTGCTGATGATACCAATATCTTTTATTCTCATGGTTCTTTGGACACGTTATTTCAAATTGTGAATTCTGAGTTAACCCTTGTTGCAGACTGGTTTTGTGCTAATAAGCTAACACTCAATATTGATAAAACAAACTACATTCTCTTCAAATCTCATCGAAAAAGCTATCCCTCTGATTGCCCTAATCTGTACATTGACGGTGTTCCTATTACTCAAGTTGAATCAACTAAATTCTTGGGTGTTTATGTAGACCAAAACTTAACATGGAATGAGCATATAAGAAATATTTCATCAAAAATTGCTAAGAATATTGGAATTTTATCTCGTATTTCTTATCTGCTACCATCTTACACTCGTACTACTCTATACTACTCACTCATTTACCCCTACCTTTCTTACTGCAATATAGTATGGGCCTCAACTTATAAATCTCGGCTCCATAGCTTAACTATACTGCAAAAACGTGCTGTCCGTTTCTTAGCAGGTGTTCCATATGGTTCTCACACTAAGCAACTATTTTCTGAGTTTGGATTATTAAGGGTCGAACTGATCAGGATCGCTCAAATCGGGGAATTTATGTATCGCTATGATCATGACTTGTTACCACTGGTATTCAAAGGCTTCTTTTGTCGTACTTCCAGCATCCATTCTTACAACACGAGAGGTTCGAATTCCTATCGTCGTGACTATGCTCACACTAATACTCGTTTATTCTCTATCAAATTTACTGGTACCTTGGTGTGGAATAATATCCCTCTAGCTATTCGTTCTTCACCTAATCTCTTGATATTCAAAAAAGCTACGCTCCCTCCTAGTTAATGAATTAATTGACTTAACTTAGTTGTATTTGTCTGTACTGCTATTTTAGTTAAGATTGTAGCCTATATTGTTTTGTTAATGTCGTTTAATGGTCTCTTCTTATGTTTTTGTTTGTTTATTCCAATCTAAGTATCGACTGGCTGTAATTTAGCGGGATCCATGATCCCTTTTGGACCCCATGTAACCAGTAGGCCTACATATCAATTCATTGCCTTATTGTTTTATTGTTTTAATCTTTTATTTCCATGTGTTTAACTGTACTTCCCACTCATTCCTTTTACTTTCGATATTTAGTTTAAATTAGTTAAGGTTAGTTAAGATTTTTCTGTTAATCAAGTCAACAACTGTTATACTATGTAAAGCATCTTTCGGTCGCCACATATTATGTTGAAATTGTATAGAGGTGTCCCTACTTAGCGGGATCTTTGATCCCTTCAGGGCCTTCCCTTGTGGCATTCAACAATCCATACTTAAAAGTGCAATCTGATTTGTAATATTATTGTTTATTGTTGTTTGGCTACAAATAAACGATATAAACGATAATTTTTTTAAAGTTCCATAACATATTCTATAAAAAGGATCATTATAGTTTTGCGTGATCTAATTTCATATATATATATATATATATATATATATATATATATATATATATATATATATATATATATAGGCCTATATATATATATTTACGGGATTGGATTGGTAGTATTTACGCCCCCCTAACCAGAAATCCTGGATCCGCCCCTGAAAGGATAAGAAAGGAAGAACAGACAAAGCCTAGATAGATGCTGATTCTATAGTAGCCTAAATGAACAAATGAGGCCGCGGCCATGGAGCGGTGCATTACGGAGGGCGGCAAAACTTCACAATTAAACATTTAAAATCGAACATTAAATCTAATTTAAAACTGCAAACGAGACGCCAATAAATAAAATAATTATTAGACTATTATTCAAATAAACATGGATATTACCCTGCCAGCATGCCCATAATACAAAGCTCAAATAGGACCCATATTCCCATAGAGCCCATATGGGCCCACCCCACCTATAGCCAACGGACATGCTGGTTGGTAGGGTCACTAGGGCGGCAATAGAACTTGGCCAAGTGACGACAGATTATTGAACCAACCTCTGGATAGAGAAGAAGACGGAGGGTGGGTTGTGTTTATAAAGAGAGGAATTGGAAGGTGGTGGAGTGGATGGATTAGGGTAAGATTTCTTGAAGAGGAGGGACTAAGGCCTGCAATTACTGTAGGCCTACGTTACGAGAAAGTTAATGTGCAGGTAAGAATCTCTCACCCATAAGAGAAACACGAGTAGGCTAACCCAACCATGGCCCGTAAATTGATTTAGGCATGGACGCCTGTAGCGTCCTTGATTTAGGGCTTTAGGCGAATAATACTGATCATAACTGATGACGTATATTATAACAAACAAAGCCTTCTTGCGATGACGTCATCGCAAGAAGATGACGTCATCTTGCATCAGTTGTTTCTTTCTATAGGAAACGAACGAGTCGCGATTCATTCGAAAATCGTCGATTTGAAGAAGTAAAAATTCGAAATTCAACGAAGCCAGTTAAAGAAGACACTAAACGAACAAGAATCATAATTATGTGCGACACGCAATTGCAGTTTCGAACAGAAAATCATCAAAAATGTCAACAAGAAAAGTTGAAATTCGAAGTTTCGTCGAAATAACTGCATTTTTGAAGACGCAAACCGACCAACAATCGAATGATCAACAAGAATGGCATTTCAAACAGTCGAACTGTCCATCAGAAAAGAGTTAAAACAGACAGAAAGATGTCTGGACCATTGTTTGCAGGCGACATTCACTTAAGGTAAGCCTCACATGAACAATGTTTAACAGTCACTGTGCTTAACCTCTGTGGCCTATGTATGGATCAATCTGATTACGGTTTGGTTTTTGTGCGCCATCGGCTGATGCCTCGTGCGTTAGACACTGGTGTGATACAGTTACTAATTAGCCTACAATTAGGCCTACTTTAAATTGATTCCAATGTCTTCAAATCTTGGAAGAAATATACATTCTTGGTAATGTTGCACCATATTTTCTCGTTGGTCATTTTCTTATTTTTTGAAATTATGTGTTTTCTTTCTCTTTAGTTTAAAAGTTTATCTCGCCTTAAGTTCCAACTCAGCTATAATGAGTACACTGACCGTACACTATCTGTGGGAAGATCAGACGGCTAGGGAGAGGACTGGCCGTAGGCTCTCGTATGCCGAGGCTAAGAAAAAATCATGAAATCTCGCTAACACTCCTTCATATCCATAGCTATCTCTCTAATCTGGTAACAGGACAATAACCCCCCGGACAACCCCCGGACAATAACCCCCGGACAATCACCCCAGGACAATAACCCCCCGAGACAATAACCCCCCGGACAATTACCCCCCATACTGACTTACCAAACATCAAAAACTAATTATTAGACAATTAGTAGACAATTAGTAGACATCATAAACCAATTATTAGACAATTAGTAGACAATTAGTAGACATGAAAGAGTTACCAAACATCAAAAACTAATTATTAGACAATTAGTAGTCAATCGGGCAAAGAGTAGACATAAAGAATTACCAAATTACCAAACATCAAAAACTAATTATTAGACAATTAGTAGACAAATGGGAAAAGAGTAGACATGAAAGGGGTCAACTACTATATAAGAGAAATGGTTTATGAAAAATGCATAGTTTAACATTTTGATCTACATGTATTTCTATCCACGATGGAATTTATAAAATCTGATCAAGGAAAAGATAAACTTAGTTTTGAAGGATATATCTATGTTAAGCAGAAGAATTTAGTTCTCTAGCTCTCTTATACATATGTCTAATAAATGCAAATATAAACTGTATGATTAATGCACATTATTTGTATATTTAGATAATTAATATATCAGTATGGGGGGTAATTGTCCGGGGGGTTATTGTCCTGGGGGGTTATTGTCCCGGGGGTGATTGTCCGGGGGTGATTGTCCGGGGGGTGATTGTCCGGGGGGTTATTGTCCTAGAACCCTCTAATCTAATCTAATCTGAAAATTTGTGTAAAGCGCTTCTCACAGCAGAGCTATTCAGAAGCGCTCTCAGCTTGACAGGTCCCAGAAAAGAGAAAGGTCTTAAGCAGCGATGAGATGCCTGTGAAATCCCCTCCAGAATCCTGCTACGAATTGCAGGGAAGGTCATTCCATATTGAAGGACATACAACAGCGACAGACCGATCCTTGGTTAATGAGGTTTGCGACCGAGGTACGAAAAGATCAAGTCCGTCAGCAGAACGAAGAGGGCGAGAAGAACGTGCAGAGAGCGACTTACAAATCAAGTCACAGAGGTACCTAGGTGCCAAGCCTTGCTGGACATAGTAACTAGGAGCAGGACCATGTATTTGATTCGAGCCGAAACAGGGAGCCAGTGAATATCATTAGTCATGTATGTGGAGATGTGAGAGTACCGAGGAAGACGTGCAATAAGTCTGGCTGCAGCGTTTAAGACAGATTGCACAGAGGACAGGCAAACCTTGGGAAGCATTAGTACAGAGTTACAATAGTCAATGCGTGAGGAGACAAAGACATGAACCATGGTTGTAAACACTTTGGAGTACATCGATCTTCTAATGGCCCTAAGTCGCCTCAGTTGGTAGTAACAAGAGCGGGTCAGGAGAGATAGGTGTTCAGAAAACGTCAAAGCACTATCAAGTGTGATACCCAGGTCACGAACACTGGAGGAAAAGGTAAAGTCTGAGAATAACAAGGCCAACAATTGGAGATCAAGCGTTTGTAACTGTTGTTTGGTACCGAACCAGATCAGTTGAGTCTTTGAGGGATTGAGGTTAAGCCTGTTTGCTGTCATCCAAAGGTGACCCAATCGTTCCCTGATGCCGACAACCAATGGCAGGATGAAGCTCTTTACTCGAAGGATCAGAATTCCGGACAGGAGCGACTAAGACGATCCAGTTGACTGACTCAACAGCTGGAAACAGCTAGGTTAGTTTGAGTTTTTGTGAAGGTTATCGACGAATCCGATAGATTTGCTGGCTGATGAAAATCTTTAGGCAGTTTGGAAGATGCTAAGTAGATAAGTAATAGATGAGACGCAGGTAGATTCATGTCTTAGGTATTTCTGTCTCTCCATTTCTCTCCTTCTCTTATCTTAGGTATCTCTGCTTCCATAGTTTATCTTCTTCTGTCATCTGCGAAAGCTCTGTTTTCTCTTGCTTATCTGTCTGATCTCTCTTTTCACTGTTTCTCTTGTCTTAGGTCTGTCTGCCTCTCTAAACAGCCATAGCAAGACAGGAAATTTGGGCTTCAACAGTGGTTTCAAGTGTGGAAAGAGTTTTGTCCTATACATTACATTCTTTACAGTGTTTTATCGACCAAAAGTTACTCAATTAAGGCGCTATGTAAAATTAATATATACATACAACATCAGCATGTTGATAAATTACACAGGCCAGAAAACTCCGTCCGTCCTGGCAGCCTGTCAGCTCTGTCAGCTGTGGCACCGTCAATCCCTGACACGTGTGCCATTATTGGCACCGTCAGTATAAATTTCATAGGCCGGCAGTTTTGGAACCTTCCGTCCCGGCAGCCTGATAGCTCTGGGACAGTCGGCTCCTTGTACTGTCGGCCTTGGCACCGCCGTCACTGACACCGCTACTCTGGCATCTGACATGGCGCGCTAGTTGATGGCCTCGAGTTGTTCCCGGCAGCAATATTTCCATCGAGACCTCTGATGCCGACAACCAATGGCAGGATGAAGCTCTTTACTCGAAGGATCAGAATTCCGGACAGGAGCGACTAAGACGATCCAGTTGACTGACTCAACAGCTGGAAACAGCTAGGTTAGTTTGAGTTTTTGTGAAGGTTATCGACGAATCCGATAGATTGCTGGCTGATGAAAATCTTTAGGCAATTTGGAAGATGCTAAGTAGATAAGTAATAGATGAGACGCAGGTCGATTCATGTCTTAGGTATTTCTGTCTCTCCATTTCTCTCCTTCTCTTATCTTAGGTATCTCTGCGTCCATGGTTTCTCTTCTTCTATTATCTAGCGCCTGTCTTGCTATCTGCATGCTCTCTCTCTCTCTCTTAGGTCTCTGCCTCTCTTCACTGTTTCTCTTGTCTTAGGTCTGTCTGCCTCTCTAAACAGCCATAGCAAGACAGGAAATTTGGGCTTCAACAGTGGTTTCAAGTGTGGAAAAGAGTTTTGTCCTATACATTACATTCTTTACAGTGTTTTATCGACCAAAAGTTACTCAATTAAGGCGCTATGTAAAATTAATATATACATACAGCATCAGCATGTTGATAAATTACACAGGCCAGAAAACTCCGTCCGTCCTGGCAGCCTGTCAGCTCTGTCAGCTGTGGCACCGTCAATCCCTGACACGTGTGCCATTATTGGCACCGTCAGTATAAATTTCATAGGCCGGCAGTTTTGGAACCTTCCGTCCCGGCAGCCTGATAGCTCTGGGACAGTCGGCTCCTGTACCGTCGGCCTTGGCACCGCCGTCACTGACACCGCTACTCTGGCATCTGACATGGCGCGCTAGTTGATGGACTCGAGTTGTTCCCGGCAGCAATATTTCCATCGAGACCTCTGATGCCGACAACCAATGGCAGGATGAAGCTCTTTACTCGAAGGATCAGAATTCCGGACAGGAGCGACTAAGACGATCCAGTTCACCGACTGTCGTGGAAACAGCTAGGTTAGTTTGAGTTTTTGTGAAGGTTTTCGACGAATCCGATAGATTGCTGGCTGATGAAAATCTTTAGGCAATTTGGAAGATGCTAAGTAGATAAGATATAGATGAGACGCAGGTCGATTCATGTCTTAGGTATTTCTGTCTCTCCATTTCTCTCCTTCTCTTATCTTAGGTATCTCTGCCTCCATAGTTTCTCTTCTTCTGTTATCTAGCGCCTGTCTTGCTATCTGCATGCGATCTCTCTCTCTCTCTTCTTCTCTTGTCTTAGGTCAGTCTGCCTCTCTCTTTTCACTGTTTCTCTTGTCTTAGGTCAGTCTGCCTCTCTAAACAGCCATAGCAAGACTGGAAATTTTGGCTTCAACAGTGGTTTCAAGTGTGGAAAAGAGTTTTGTCCTATACATTACATTCTTTACAGTGTTTTATCGACCTAAAGTTACTCAATTAAGGCGCTATGTAAAATTAATATATACATACAACATCAGCATGTTGATAAATTACACAGGCCAGAAAACTCCGTCCGTCCTGGCAGCCTGTCAGCTCTGTCAGCTGTGGCACCGTCAATCCCTGACACGTGTGCCATTATTGGCACCGTCAGTATAAATTTCATAGGCCGGCAGTTTTGGAACCTTCCGTCCCGGCAGCCTGATAGCTCTGGGACAGTCGGCTCCTTGTACTGTCGGCCTTGGCACCGCCGTCACTGACACCGCTACTCTGGCATCTGACATGGCGCGCTAGTTGATGGCTCGAGTTGTTCCCGGCAGCAATATTTCCATCGAGACCTCTGATGCCGACAACCAATGGCAGGATGAAGCTCTTTACTCGAAGGATCAGAATTCCGGACAGGAGCGACTTAGACGATCCAGTTCACCGACTCAACGTGGAAACAGCTAGGTTAGTTTGAGTTTTTGTGAAGGTTTTCGACGAATCCGATAGATTGCTGGCTGATGAAAATGTTTAGGCAATTTGGAAGATGCTAAGTAGATAAGATATAGATGAGACGCAGGTCGATTCATGTCTTATGTATTTCTGTCTCTCCATTTTCTCTCCTTCTCTTATCTTAGGTATCTCTGCCTCTGTAGTTTATGTTCTTCTGTTATCTAGCGCCTGTCTTGCTATCTGAGATCTGCTCTCTCTCTCTCGCTCCTTCTCTTGTCTTAGGTCAGTCTGCCTCTCTGTTTTCACTGTTTCTCTTGTCTTAGGTCTGTCTGCCTCTCTAAACAGCCATAGCAAGACAGGAAATTTGGGCTTCAACAGTGGTTTCAAGTGTGGAAAAGAGTTTTGTCCTATACATTACATTCTTTACAGTGTTTTATCGACCAAAAGTTACTCAATTAAGGCGCTATGTAAAATTAATATATACATACAGCATCAGCATGTTGATAAATTACACAGGCCAGAAAACTCCGTCCGTCCTGGCAGCCTGTCAGCTCTGTCAGCTGTGGCACCGTCAATCCCTGACACGTGTGCCATTATTGGCACCGTCAGTATAAATTTCATAGGCCGGCAGTTTTGGAACCTTCCGTCCCGGCAGCCTGATAGCTCTGGGACAGTCGGCTCCTTGTACTGTCGGCCTTGGCACCGCCGTCACTGACACCGCTACTCTGGCATCTGACATGGCGCGCTAGTTGATGGACTCGAGTTGTTCCCGGCAGCAATATTTCCATCGAGACCTCTGATGCCGACAACCAATGGCAGGATGAAGCTCTTTACTCGAAGGATCAGAATTCCGGACAGGAGCGACTTAAGACGATCCAGTTCACCGACTCTCGTGGAAGCAGTTAGGTTAGTTTGAGTTTTTTTGAAGGTTTTCGACGAATCCGATAGATTGCTGGCTGATGAAAATGTTTAGGCAATTTGGAAGATGCTAAGTAGATAAGATATAGATGAGACGCAGGTCGATTCATGTCTTAGGTATTTCTGTCTGTCCATTTCTCTCCTTCTCTTATCTTATCTTAGGTATCTCTGCCTCCATAGTTTATGTTCTTCTGTTATCTAGCGCCTGTCTTGCTATCTGCGATCTCTCTCTCTCTCTCTCGGCCACTCTCTTTTCACTGTTTCTCTTGTCTTAGGTCAGTCTGCCTCTCTCTTTTCACTGTTTCTCTTGTCTTCGGTCTGTCTGCCTCTCTAAACAGCCATAGCAAGACAGGAAATTTGGGCTTCAACAGTGGTTTCAAGTGTGGAAAGAGTTTTGTCCTATACATTACATTCTTTACAGTGTTTTATCGACCTAAAGTTACTCAATTAAGGCGCTATGTAAAATTAATATATACATACAACATCAGCATGTTGATAAATTACACAGGCCAGAAAACTCCGTCCGTCCTGGCAGCCTGTCAGCTCTGTCAGCTGTGGCACCGTCAATCCCTGACACGTGTGCCATTATTGGCACCGTCAGTATAAATTTCATAGGCCGGCAGTTTTGGAACCTTCCGTCCCGGCAGCCTGATAGCTCTGGGACAGTCGGCTCCTTGTACTGTCGGCCTTGGCACCGCCGTCACTGACACCGCTACTCTGGCATCTGACATGGCGCGCTAGTTGATGGCCTCGAGTTGTTCCCGGCAGCAATATTTCCATCGAGACCTCTGATGCCGACAACCAATGGCAGGATGAAGCTCTTTACTCGAAGGATCAGAATTCCGGACAGGAGCGACTAAGACGATCCAGTTCACCGACTCTCGTGGAAGCAGTTAGGTTAGTTTGAGTTTTTGTGAAGGTTTTCGACGAATCCGATAGATTGCTGGCTGATGAAAATGTTTAGGCAATTTGGAAGATGCTAAGTAGATAAGTTATAGATGAGACGCAGGTCGATTCATGTCTTAGGTATTTCTGTCTCTCCATTTCTCTCCTTCTCCTCTTATCTTAGGTATCTCTGCCTCCATAGTTTATGTTCTTCTGTTATCTAGCACCTGTCTTGCTATCTGCGATTCTCTCTAGGCTACATGTAATAGATGAACTAGTGGACTATTAAGGCTTAATGAGCGGTTGTCCCAACTGGCTCTGATGAGCATAGAAGCTGAAATTGTGATCAACTTCGAGGACCTGGTGTCCGAATTTTTGAAGAAGAAAACACGCAAAGTTCCATTAATTTGACACGACTTCAGTTCACGTCCGAGACAAACTAACTGTTGCACTATTTCTGACCTTTTAACTGTTTCTTACTTTTAGACATTTGTGTCAAATTGTGTCTGTGCGCACTGCGCACTACTGAAATATTTCATAATCAATTATGAAATACAAGTTAAAGAAATTTCTTGCATTTGTGGTGGAGGCCCCTATGTCACAGGCTATGTGGTGGGGGCCCCTGTGCACTGGCACATAGTGCACATTCCTAAATCCGGGCCTGGTATCTAGAGTAGATGAACTGACTAAGTGTAACACTTGTGGAAACTCATATTTTGAAGCGCATGTAGACATACGTCGAAATTGCTGCAAGGCTAGACAGTCCATGCAGAGCTGTACATGTAAGCTATGCATTACGCATCTCAATTGCTCATGGCCGCAAGCGTCCAAGCCCTTTTGATGTGTGGGGTTTTTGCTCATCAGCAGGATAAAAACAGGCTCGTAACCCATTATAAGTAGGATGACCCGGCTTGGATATCTACCCACTGACAGCTCAGGCTTTGATCAGCTCTGTCGGCAGTTTTGATACCGGTCTCTTCACAGCTGTTCTAAAAAAAACAGGGCATGTTTTACATAAGTTGCTTCCACTAAGGAAATCTAGGCTACTATTATGACCTACGCCCACGGTCTCGTGACATGGTCTGGACTCAATTGACAATATTATGAGGAAATTTTTATAGGCAGAATGCTGCAATCTAGGGCTGGTACTGATTAAAATAATTTCTTCGATTAATCTCCTAAATTTAATCGAGATTAATCGATTAAATTCGATTAATTTAGCCAATGTTACATAAAGCATGAAAAACTGTTTAGACTGTATATACTTCAAAATCCTTCAATCATTCGACATGCAAAAGTTCTAATTGTCAAACTGAAAAATGTAGTTAGTAGTAACTACTTTCTATCTACAAAAATCTTCAATAATTTCGCCATCTTTGACTTTTCCATCAGCATTTACCTTAAATGCAAAATGATCGCTTAATTTTCCACTCAAATGTTTCACATTATTACTGTTTGCCATATTGATTATTCCGGAAATAGGTCTGTTGACGTCATAAAATAAGTAAAAAATTAATCGAAAATTAATCGAACAAGCCGAAATTAATCGATTAAAAAGTTCAACGATTAATCGATTAATTAATCGTTAAAATCCGCAGCCCTACTGCAATCCTATTGATTTTGTATTTGTCTTTTATGATACCTGTACACTGGAGTGCAGCTCTTCTGCACCGGTTTTAAGGAACATACATACTTACTTTTAGAGACACAGAGGCCGTAAGATGTCGTTAAACTTCTCGAATAGCAATAACAGTTTATTGCGCTTATAATACGCAACGTATACTAAACGGTTCGCTTGGCAGATAAATGGCGAACAAGCCCAATCATAGTCTCCGATGTCAATAACGCATGCCATTAAATCTTCCCATGACGTTTTGCAATGACGTCTATGCCAGTTCCTTGTATTCACGCGAAACCAATATGTAATCTGATCCGTGAGCAGGGCTAGTCTAATACACCAGACAATCGCTATAACAAGCTTCATTGCAACACGAATTCTGCTATAACGCGGTCAGTGGATGCCATCTAAGGAAATCCGTTGGGCGTATATACTTTGTAGGCTGCTATTAGCGCCGTTGTATTGCAGGTTGTCTGTTATGTTAGTAGTTAAGATTTAAATTGCATAACATGTAAATGTACAGTGCAGTGCGTTTGTCAGGCGCTTATTAAAGAAAAGATTATTATTATTATTATTATTATTATTATTATTATTATTATTATTATTATTATTATTATTATTATTATTATTATTATTATTATTATTTTGTGTTCTTGTGAATTGTTTCAATTGCATAACTGTACACTGTAACCGGTTATTTGTCAAACGGATTGTTTCATTATTATTATTATTATTATTATTATTATTATTATTATTATTATTATTATTATTATTATTATTATTATTATTATTATTATTGTTATTGTAATTGTTAAAACACGGTAAATTAGTGTTGTTGAGGTGGACGCTCCTCAGCGCCTGGCAACCTCGACATGGTGCCCTGGAAGGCAACCGCGTTGAAACGCTGGACCGTAACCGACAGGCGCTGGAGGATGAATCCTGTCTCTCGGGTGTCTCCGGATATTTTCGTCAGGCGGCGACCGATCTCGGAGATGAAGGCGAGACCCTCTCTGTTGAGAGGGCCAAGGGTCTCCAGGGCTACAGGGACGAAGGTGTACCTCCTCTGTAGATCTGCGTATTATTATTATTATTATTATTATTATTATTATTATTATTATTATTATTATTATTATTATTATTATTATTATTATTATTATTATTATTATTATTATTATTATTATTGTTATTATTATTATTATTATTATTATCTACAAGCAGCCCAAAATTTCAGCCATAGGAAACAGCCTTATTATAATATAGCCTAATAATAATAATAATATCTTTTCTTTAATTTAGCGCCTGACAAACGCACTGCGCTGTACATTTACATGTTATGCAATTATTGAAACAATCTTAACTAGTTAACTACTAACAGAACAGACAGCTTGTAATACAACGGCGCTAATAGCAGCCTACAAAGCAAATCCGCCGTACGGGGCTCGAAATCGGTACCTCTCGCACTCTTCGCCAGATGTTATCCAACGCGCCACCGGACCCCCCCAATTTAATTTCCAGTGATCCAGTCCTAAACAAAAAGAACAACCAATGCCGGTGTCACGAAATAGAGTATCCCCTTAGAGAAATTGAGTATTCGGTTAAGTTTACTTTTTGGCGGTTTCTAAGTGTATTCAGTCGTACTGTTTGAATTTATTGTACACATAAAATATTTTAAGTTGCGTATCTTTAGTTTTTACGTCGACCTGAAATTAATTTACTTCGTTTTTGGTGATTTTGACTGGATTTTCGTCTTGGCTATCGTGATGCGTATGACGATGGTGGATAGAATGGTTTATTCCCACAGATACTCTAAACCGGTTTATTCCATCCAGGGGATATGCTTTAGGGGGATAGACTATCTCGGAACACCTGCTTCAGGCGCCATGTTAATCTAGACATTTTTACCAATACGGCGTTGCGGTCTTTAAAAGAGAACCAAAACGTTCCGGTCCTACCAGATCCCTGATTATGACACGGTCTCGTTAAAAGACGGTTCTAGTATGGCTCTCAGAACAGCGTTTTAACGATCCTCTGGTGTACAAGAATCAATTTATGAATAGATCTGACAGGATGTTTCTGCAGCTCTTAAAATCTTTTAGTGGACTCGGTCCTTTAGTTAGTTTATATTTAGGTAAAACATTTATAAGTAGAAATGCGAGACCAAGCTTAAATGCTATCAGTTAATTTAGGCCTATTAATACCACACGTCTACTTTCTGACGGAGGCGATGCTATACATAGAATCTTTTCGGTTGCGAATCTGCGGTACCGTACGTACATCCTTCCGTTTTGGCTCAGTCTCATATTAATTCATTCTAAATCCCAAACTGGTTTCTCTGACGTTGCTTTTGTGTAACCTTGTGAATTACCATCATCATCATCATCATCATCATCATCATCATCATCATCATCATCATCATCATCATCATCATCATCATCATCATCATCATCATCATCATCATCATCATCATCATCATCATCATCATCATCATCATCATCATCAGTTCCTGGCGCCATCCATTTGGCGGCGATGAGTACGAATAAATGAACTCCAATCGTCCTCGGTCATTTGTCAAGTACTTTGCTACCCTTAGTGTAGGCTAAGTGATGTTATGTCCGCATTTATGTTATCTATCTAGAGTAGGGTTGGTCTGCCTTTGTTTCTTTGTCCTTCAAATCTTGCATGTGAAGGATCTTGCATTGTGTGGGATTCGGTCAACTGACATTCTCTCTACATGTCCAAACCATTGGAGTCTTCGTTGAACGACTTTGTCCTTTGTCTTGCAGAGTTGTTTGAAATACCTTACGTGCTACGAATGACTTTACATTTGAAACGATTTCAATCACTTACAGCTGTTGCAAACATTTGAAACATTGCATGAAAAGTTCATTACCGGGATTCGAAACCGGACGCTTTGAGTAAAGACCGATGTGTTAGCAGAGGCTCAGATAATTACACATGCACTTCAGTAACAGGCGCAGTTGTTAGTGTGCTGGACTGTCAATCTAGAGGTCGTGGTTCAAATCCCAGTCAGGGCGGAAATTTGTCTCGATATTTCTGCTTCATATAATATGAGCTTCCTATAGCCAACACAGTTACAATATAAGCTATTTTAGTTCACTGACCGTACACTGTCGGTGGGAAGCTCAGACGACGCGGAAGAGGACTGGACGCCCGGCCTCATATGCAGAGTCTAAGAAAAATGAAGTCGCTAGCTCTTCATAGCCATCATACCCTGCAGCAGGCCTCAGGACTATAATAGCTTAAGGTACCCATCTACAAATCGAGGCCTAAGTGCAACGGCTGTTGTTTTGACTAGACCTAATAGCCTATGTCCTGTATAGAATATTTCATAGTTATCTGAGCACTCTATTGGTCAAATACATGTAATGAACGCTCTGTTCTTATTTACTGACATTAAACATAGGCCTAGTTCAGGCCAGCGTAGTTCGCGCCGATGATTATAATTAGTTTATGTGGAAGCGACGCTGTATAAAATTCTAATTCCCGCTGCTTGAAGTCATTAGAATAATGAAAAGCCGTAGAAAAGTCGGAGTCCATTCCAGGCAAAGTCTTCGTCTTTCTGTTTACTTATAAGTGTAACGTTGAGTGTAACGGACTCTTGATCGTTGAAGTGTTCTTGTTTATGGTCTTGCCGGCGGACGCTGTGACAAGTGGACTAAACGTGCAAATGGGGGAATGTTTCGCTTGCGGCAGATTTTTTACTTTTTTATACAGCTGCGCATTTGGTCTAGTTCCACGAATTGACCGCAATGCTGGACCTGAAAACAGAAGCCGACCACACAGAGAAACAGAATTATATAATCTTCTGATAAACAGGCCTACATATATATATATATATATATATATATATATATATATATATATATATATATATATAGTAGAAGAGATAAATCGATAAATTGGATCTACGCGTAAGCTTGTATATGTATATATAATACATATATTGTCATAGCACTAAGAATATATATGCGCTTTTAGCGATGTAACAAATGCCACAAAAATCCAAATGCAGACCTTTCTAGGTGGCTGAGTCAGCCTGAGTGTGCTATGGTATCTGGGACTTGAAGGCAAACACTTGAACGGACATTTATGTAGGCCTATGCACGTCTATATTTATGCCTGTAGGCCTAGATATGCACGAACGTATACATATGTAGGCCTATGTATTTATAGGCATGTATATATGCATGTATGTCTGCATGCATGATGCATGTATATAATCATATGTATGTAAGTAGTATGTATGCATGCATATATTTATGTATGTATGCATGTATGTATTTATTTATATAAGTATGTATATATGCATGCATGTATGTATATGTTTATGTATGTATGTATGACATTGTATGTGTGTATGTATGAATCTATATATTTATATATTTGTATTTATGTATGTATGTGATGCATGTATATATTTATGTAAGTATACAATACATGTATGTCTGTATATGTCTATGTAAGTATGTATGCATGTATACAGGTATGTATGTATGTCTGCATGTACATGTAAGAAGGAAGGAAGGTAGGTATATATTTACGTTTAAATGCATGCATGTGTGTATGGTTTCATGTACGACAACCGTTGAATGTGTGTTTTTGTTGGTCTCCTGCCAACCTCTGAAACAACACTCACCATCCATCCATCCACATCCTATTGAGGCGATGCTCTTTACGCACTGTTAGGTTTCTCAGAGGAGACGTGGTGCGTGCTATATACGGATGCGTGCTATATACCGGATGCGTGCTATATACCGGATTCTGCTGCTGCTGTGGTTGCAGCAGCAGCAGTTCTCTGATTGGCATCGTAAATCGTCGATGGAACCATCGCCCACGAGATGGCGCCTGGGTATACAGAAGACCGCGCATGCGCCGTTAATTTACTATATGTAGGCCTACATGTGTGTGTTTGCGCCGCACGTATGCATGTAGGCCTATGTTTACATATATAAGCGCAGCTTGATAGTGTGTTGTGAAGAGAGACAGCTAAGAGAGAGTGGATGAGCGATTAGAGAAGGTTTCTGTCTTAGCGTCAACGTCAGCTGTCCCTGTATTTGGTCGACTTTAGGAGAACATCGTCGGAGAGGAGTCTCGTTGCATCTGTTTTGGCTTATTTTGTTCAATTTCAGGTTTGATCATGTTTTTCCCAACTCGGATATTCATTCATTCATTAATTCATTAATTCATTCTGGAGATTTATATAGCGTCCCTTCAAGAAATCTACTCAGAAGCGGATATATAATATTATATTTATAAAATATTCATTTTCATACTATGACTTTTGGTTTGGAGGGGGCTTTAAGCCTTGAGCATGGCTAGTGCGGTAGCAGCCTATAGTGGGTCCTGGTGGCTTGATTTATTTTGGGGCCTTCAGTTTCGTTCGAGGTGACTTAAGCCACCTAACCCAACGCTAGTTATGTCTATATGCAGGCATCTATCATTGTTAAGTGCGGAATCTAGATTGCAATCTGGAGTCAAATTCTAGTTAAACTTGAGACTATGGCCTATTTATCGATTTGATTCTAAATCAGAATAGAAAACGTTTTCTTTTCTAGGCCTGTACAGAGCCCTGATTGTTGTGTTTCCAGTGTTCAAAGCGGGTCGTTGTCCGAATGAAGTCCGGGCAGAGACTGCGGCTGGACTTAGGACTGGCCGAACATCACAAGTCGAATCAGAACAGGTTTACAACAATAACAACAAAAATCTATCGTTGCTTTAGCTTTTAGACCTACTATTTATATTAGGTCTAATAGGACGCCAGAATCTTTGGCCTAGACTATCTTCTAGCCTCTACATTTGTAA
>JACEVL010002226.1:15000-20643 GCA_020284085.1 Aporrectodea caliginosa
TCGAAAGAGACGTTCTAAAGTAAGTAAGTGCGTGCTTTATTGAACCGCCTGCAGCGCACTGCGGCCTACTTCTGAGTTTGCTGACAGCGACGTTGACAGTCACAATAGTTCAAATTCTAACGAGAATAGTGCAAATTAATGTACTCGATTTTATATAACGCCCGTATACAGGCTCATTCTTTTCAATGAGTTGATCGGGTGAGATATCCTACTACTACCACAGAATAGATAAAGCATAGTTACTACTATTCCTTTAGTTCACAAACTCGTTGACACAAACGCAACAAGATTACAAAATCAACAGTTTAGACATCGATTAGACAAAAATAATAGTCAAATAGATAAGAGGCTAGGAATGTATTAATAACTGAGACCTATTGCTAAAGAAAATGATTGTTTAGCCTAATACACCATAAAGTAGGCCTACTCTAGGTATGAAATTTCGATCATCCCTTGCCGGCAAAGTGAAATCACGAGGCCGGAGTCCTGCACCACAGTTGTCACTTTAAAATGGGCTCCAGGCCAATTCAGGTCCCCGGCCGTGTACGGACCGTGCTAACCCGAGATTTAAATCTCTGAAATAAGCCAGCATCGCGAAAGGCGCACTCCGATCCGTGCACACGATCTCTAACACGGAGGTGCATGAGACGCAGCCTAAGCTAGCTATAGGCGGCTAGGCCTAACCAATGTAGCTAATTGGGCCAGTGAGGTTGATGTTGATGGCAGCCAGAAAATTGTGGATTCTACGAAGTGTTCTGTCCCGTGTTTGAAATATTATAGGGGCATTTACTCTGGATTGACAATGTTTACTTAAGTCAAAACAAATTTTAAAATGCCGTCAACATATTTCACAGTTGATTTAGACATGTAAAAAGGAATACAGCATTAGTAATCGTCAAAATATTAATGTTTTTATTCATTTGTTAACAATATTGCTTCCAGCAACAGCCGAATGCGCCGATGTTTTGACTTACACAAACGTTGGCGGGCAGATATCACAAAGATATCACGTGACTTGTGAATGCTCCTATACAGCTCTATAGATCGACATGCCAGAAATCCTCCTATTGAAAGAGCCAAACGTCTATAGTAGGGTGCCTAGAGCAATCCTTTTCCGTACAGATTCTGAGACTTGCCAATATAGCCGATGCAAAACTCCTTTTCTCCATATTACACAACCCCAAGCATGTACTTCACCAACTCCTAGTCGCCTACCTCCACTCCAACCCCTCTCCTCTCACCAATTAAGACCTATAGGCCCTACATAGAACACACAACCATACTCTCCCACCCAAGGACAACTCTCAATTTATTCCCAGATCATCATATAAAAATGTTTACTAGTTTATTCTAAAAGACTAAAACTTTCTAATGAACTTTAATTATTCATTATCACTCATGTTAGCATTTCTGCGTTTTTGTCAAATTGTTTTTCTCAATAAACGAATATATATATGAAAGATATATATATATGTTGCTATATATATATATGTGTATATATATATATATATGTGTGTCCACAGTTTAACGGCAGCTTATGACAACATAGGCCGTATGCCGCCGTCAAAGGTTAGATTTTGGCATTATTACAGCTCTGCCCGTATTATATATATATATATATATATATATATCCGATCTGCCTAATCATATAGCGTGCGTGGCTCACTCTAGCGAATGACCGTCCTATTTATAACCGTCACAAGCACACCAAGTTCTTCGTGGTGCTTGCCTTGCACAATTTTGATGTCCAGTGGTGCATCATGGGTGATTCCTTCTGTTGTATTCCTGTCAAAACTGCAGAAAAATTATTTTCAGGTGAAAACCAGGCCTCCCCGAAAGTTTCTGTGGTGACGTTCAAGAGCAAGAAACGTAGAGGATTAATTAGGCCTCTAGCCTATTTCTAGAAAACAGGCAACGATTTCAAAATTAAAGCGACAGTTATTAACCGTAGGCTAATTTGTTAATTAATAATATAATATATATTGATTGATTTGCATAGCGCCTCTTCAGAAAACTCGTGATGGATGCTCCCGAGCTGACTATAAACAAGACGACGGTCAAACAGACTAAAATGATCTTTAACTGCGTGAGGAACAGATCGAGGCATGGAAATTAGAGCGCGGGGCAGCATAACTGAAGTCATCATGATGCACCCTATAATTATATGACTGCATGCATCTGCCGGGTAGGAACTCCGCCACTACCATACCTGTGGTAGTGCCAGTCCCAAGCCTGGAGAAAGGAGGAGGGCGACACTAATAATAATCATCTTTATTATGACACAGTGTCGTTAACCCTAGGGCTACCAAGCTTATTTTGTAACACTGGCTACCAAGGGGGGGGGGGTGGTTACCACCACCCCTGGATTTCGTGTTTGGTTTCACATATCATAACTTGTAATATAGCAATGGATTCAGCATTCATTTCTGCACAGAATGGTATATTTAGTTGTACATTATGTGAATGCACCTCGAAATTACATCACTTTTAACAATGGAACCCATTAATTAGCAATATTTTATATTATTGCGTACATTTTGTACTTTTTGGATAAACAAATATAAGATTATGTGTGTTTTGAAACTAATCTATGTATAAAAGATACACAAAATCACCCCTACACATGTTTATATAGTATAAATGTACATCCATAGATATATATCCACACATATAATTATATCGGTTTACGTTGTAATGCTGTATTCAGCCATTTTCACACAGATTACGCGTATTATTATTTATTTTGATCACTTCTGGTATTCAAAAGACAAAGATGTAGGTATGCAAATGAAGCCCTACATTCCCTCTAAAGAATGGTATCTTTGTTTCTCTTCCAGGAAGACAAATGAATATGCTACAGACAAAAAACTAAGGGGGAGTCCTTCCATTCAGCCATTTTTCACACATATTACGCGTATTATTATTTATTTTGAACACTTCCGGTTGTCTCAGGTCAACTCAGTGACCATAGAAATGTAGTCCCACATTCCCTCTATAGAATGGTGAAATTTGTGTCTCTTAATATTAAATGACGGATAAGATATAGTCGAAAATCTAGGGGTGGTATCCACCCCCTGGTGCCTCGGGTATATTGGGTATAACTTTTGAACGGTGTGAGATATCATCTCACATTTTACCTCAAAACGTGTGTAAATGAACCCCCTACAGCTACCTAAAAGGTCAAGGGCCGGTTTAACCACTATAGCGGAACTAGGCAGCCGCCGCCTGGGCGGCCCGCTTCTAGGGGCGGCAGAAAAGCTAAATAAAACATATTTTTTTAAACATTGCCGGCGTTTTGCCACCATTCATTAATAAATGAATACGAAAATAAGAAGCGGCTTTAAACAGACCACAGACATTTTGAAATCTTAACGTCAGTCATGTGGTACGTCACGCTTATTTTGCCCTTAACTATCGCAAGTTTGAAGTTGCCTACTATAGCGACATATTTGAAATGAAACTGAGACCGATCATCTGCAATGTTACCATTCCTGTTTTCCCAAGATCATGGTTTTTAATCCGAACTTATAAAATGGGGTTTTCTGGAGACCTTGTATTTTCACCTGGGTTTTTCTTGTTTTACTGAAACCCTGTTTTCATTAAAAGTTTAATCACTTTTTGTTAAAAACATAATTCACCGGTAGCCTATCACAGAAAAATCCAGTGCTAGTACAAAACCAGACACTAAAGATAACGGTCTGGATGATCGAGGTCAATAAATGTCGCAATATGCATGCAAGCATTGATAATAGGCCTACTAGATTTAAAACATATGCTGTACTAGGTTTAAAAAATATAACAAGACAGTGTTACAAGACGCCGCATATTTATTCGATTTGACGTCTTCTTGACACTTCCAGTTTGTGTGCTAATAATTAGAGAAGCTTCTCGAAGCTTAAAAGAAACATATTTGCGTATACGTCCATGCTACAAGTAAGACTTGTTGAACTAGGCCTAGCTACCTCGTCAATTGAACATGATAGGCCTCTTGCTGGAGACATTGAACTGATAGAACTCTTCTACATTTGCTAAAGTGAAAGCGCGAAAAATAAATTTTTTAAATTACATTATAATTATTTCTACAGACTTCGTAGAACGTTCGTACGTAGGTAGGATTATGACTTAGTACACGTAGCCGTAGGATTTCTTACAAAGTGTTCAAACGAAAAATGTGCACTGTCTCATTATTTAATAGGCCAGCATGTATTTACATTTTAAATTCCCATTAAACGTGTTACACCATACAGCATAGGCTGCATAGCTAATACAGTTTCCAGACTGTTACTGTAATTATGGATAACTTTTAAATTAACTTAGTTAATTTAATATTAATTAGGGCCTAGTTATCGCACTTACCGGGGGCGCAGCGCGACAGGTTCGCCTAGGGCGGCAAAAACCCTGGCGCCGGCCCTAAAAGGTCAAATTTTTATTCCATACGGAAAAAGTTTGAGATGAAAAAAACCTAGGGGGGGTGGCAACCACCCCCCCTTGGTAGCCCGAGGGTTAAACAGCAACCATCTGCAGGGTAGAAGCAACTTTGGCAGACAACGCGTGGCATACAAATGATCGAGGATCAGCGTCCACCAAAGCCAAGTTGCGAGGACCAGCTTATTCACAGGCGCTGATCAGTCAAAGTAAAATCGATAGGGAGGGATACGGGTTCAAAGGGTCAGGTAGGAAGACGGCTACAATGGATGCTATCTTCCTGTGCTCAGGAAAGATTGTCGTGTCAGAGGAATTTTCAGAGATAACAAGTGGAAGTTCAAGTCCAGGTTGCTCATGCCAGACTGTTAATTTCAGACTGATGAGAATTAGCCTAATGGCGAATTAAATTCCTTGAACAATCTCTTCAAGTTTTCGTTTTTGGTGGAATGGTATATACAGATCGCAAAGAGTCAAATTGTCGAACGCAACTGACGCCGATATTGATGTGAAGAAATCAAAATCTAAGCGTAGCCAGGGCATAAGCTTATTCACAAGCGCTGATCTAGCCTACATGATAATAATCGAAATACTCGTGAGCTTTTCAGCCGATAATAGAAACGCGTTGTTTATTCATCTGAATAAAGATGCTCTACGACATGCCTATCGATGTATTGGCCTAATTTGATCTGTCTACGGTAGCGAAAATAGTTTCTGACTCAGAGTTTGTCAGCAGGAATATTAATTTCGCAACCAACACCTACGCAAGTTTCAGCATCAGTCGAAAAACGCACGCTCTGCTGTTTAACATGACGTCAGTTCCTTTCGCTGAGCGTTGAACGTAAATAGTTTATTCGTTCGATTTACTGAAAATTTACTGAATTTAATCGCACAATGGCTTCGGATAAAGGACGGGAAATGCTCTTTAAAAATAAAGGAAAAGATCAGGAGGTAAATTTTGCGGAGTTTGTCTTGAATTGTTACGTTTATCGGTTCTTTTCGATACATGTGTGATGGACGGCGACACCCACCCCGTCCCCCGACCGCCATCTTGGAAAATGGCGACGCTGCGTAATAGTCGGCTTTAATGTCGGTGGCGCAGTAGTCTCTGCCTCCAATTTAACGCTTTTTCTGTCCTTTTACGTGTGACTTTGTTGGTGGTGCTTTGGTGTAGGGAGAGGCCCGTACTGGCAGCTTTTATCTGATGAAAATGTCCGGTAG
>JACEVL010002227.1:0-19803 GCA_020284085.1 Aporrectodea caliginosa
CAATCTTGATTGGTTCAAGAATGTTAAACCGATTTATTTCCATTCAAATGCATTTTTAAGCAGAAATGATTTCTTAAAAACTTCATTTTTATTACAATACTCGGTCTTATCAGAAAAACGTTTGACAGTGATCATTCGATATGCTTCCTATTAAAATTGTTCTCCTGCGAACATTTGTCGACGTCAAAGCAAAAACCTGTGATTTCAGAATCTTAACGTTCCAATGTTGGTTGACACAATAAAACTGAATTATCATCTATTCATAAGTTTCTCCATTCTGCAGCAGCGCATCTCTTGCTGTTCTTTGACGATCAATTTAATAGCGCAGAAAGCATGTGTGTGTATGAGTATGTTTGTGCATAAAGAGCCAGAGACATACCCAGAGAGAAAAAGAGAAAGAGAAAGAATATGAGAAAAAAGAGAACGGAAAAGACAGAGAAAGAGAAAAATTGGGCTTTCTCTGGGAGAACCGATTTTCTGGAATGCTCTTATTGAATATATCCGCTTTGCTGAGTAGGCCTATATATTGTGCTTCCAATTTTGATATATAATGATGTATGCATCCGTTCTAAAGTAGACCATATTGCCGAAAGGTATTGGTCCGCCATCAATATATACATTTACTACGACGCAACAGAATTAGATTGATTTAGAACTGCATGCATGAATTACATGCATGCATGCATAAATTCATACATAGATTAACCCATGCATAGATATCGAACATGAATTCGGTTGCGTTACGACGTATATACGAGGGACTTCGATACTGATAGTTTCAGTTCTGTCTGCCGTATGTCATTAATATTTTCGTTGGAATCGCAAACCACATGATCGTAGGAATGCATTGCACTAAACTGATAACTTTGTACTGATGCCGTCGGAGAGCGCTGCAACGGCTGGCTGTCACTTTTCATCCTCAGCAATACATGGACGTCAGATCAAATCTGGTGGAAACGTTTTTGAGACACCCAAAGGAAGTCTGTCGTCGCCAGAGAGCTGCCACCTGCCGACGGTTGATGTTAGTCGCCCTGACGATTTGAAGGCTATATATATAGTGAGGTCTGAAACCTGACGATAGCATCTCGTCGACATTCGGCTACGAACTTTCCAGGAAGCTCTGTTGCTGCTGACACAGTCGCCTTTTTCCGCTGGAAAACTCATTCAGACGCAGTCTCTCTGTTCGTTGCTCTTTTCAGACAGGCAATTTATCAACATGAACCACTTGTTCTTAACAGTGCTTCTGACCTGTTTAGGTGCCATACGGTTCGCTGAAGGTAGGTTTGACAACTACAATGTGCTTTTAGATAGCAAACTGTGCATTAAGAATTTATACCTGAGTCTATTCATTAGGGTGCTCCAGAAAAATAAAAGTTGAAATATCTTTGCTCCAAGGACATTTTCCCATGCTTCTCATGCCAATGAGTCTAAAAATCCAAATTTTAGGCTTTTACATTAAGGCTAAGCCTTGCCCCCAGCACGATGAAGTTTTAACAATATTCGCGATTTTTCTGTTGAAAACATAAATTACCGGTATTTAAGTATATATGAAAAAACTAATATGTTTCATATTTTTTGACTGGAACATGAAAGGTTGCAAGTACAAATACAAGTACTGAGGTCTTAAGTACCTGTACAAATACTTAAGTATCAAGTACAAGTACGAGTACAAGTACACATGGCTACTGCAAGAACAAAAATTTACTTCCTTGACAAAGCAATGGTGTATTGCCACATACACTAATTTTAATTTTGCTTTTTTTTTAGAAATATAATGGATGTGAGCATCTTGTCACTCAGATTCAATCGAAACTGTTTTAATATTAAACTAAACACACTTTCAACCGGAGCGCTAGATGCAGGCACACTCACAACAACTCCAAACGCTGGTTTGTCAACAGTTTTGCTGCATTCCAAACGTCCAAACAATCAATTTCATCAAAGTCATCATGGCCTCTGATATTGAATCAGGTTGTCACTTGTGATGATAAGGTGCTCGGTTTCACAGAAGATCGTGTACAGTAGTGACCAAATAGCTTAGACTTTTTGATACATGAGGTCTGCAGTTTCGGTTGATGCAGACCGGCCTGTGATTATCGTGGAAAAATCGGCCCCGGTGTGGGCCCCGACAAAACGGCCCCGACAAAACGGCCCCTCGTCAAAATGGCCCGACAAAACAGCCCCGTCAAATCGGCCCCGTCAAATAAGCCCCCGTCAATCATATGTCTCGTCATCGGCCCCAGTAATTTCGGCCCCGTCATATCGGCCCCAGTCATATCGGCCCCAGTCATATCGGCCCCATACAAAATATCCAATGTTCCAAGTACTTATAAGCTTACGCTGACAAACTATGTTGAAATGAGGCCTCAAGCGACGGTTCAGCTGGACAGATGGACTGCGGGGCCAATCGTCTAATGCTAACTGGTTGGCGTATTTAATTATTTAAATGTTTTCAATGACAACTATCATAAATCCAACTTCTATTTAAAACTGACCACATAAAATAATTTGGCAACGTAAACTACGGTTTTACCAATCCGAGTTCTATTTACGCAAAGAATTCTTTTCATCAATACAACTTAAAAGTACTTGGGACATGGGATATTTTGTGATGGGCCGATGTGACTGGGGCCGATATGACTGGGGCCGATTTGACGGGGGCCGATTTGACGGGGGCCGATATGACGGAGGTCGATATGACGGGGGCCGTTATGACGGGGGCCGAAATGACGGGGCTGTTTTGTCGAGGCCATTTTGACGGGGGCCGTTTTGTCGGGGCCGTTTTGTCGGGGCCCATTTGTCGGGGCCGTTTTGTCGGGGCCGATTTGTCCTAGGCCGTTCTGACGGGGTACCTGCAGTTTCGGTTGATGCAACCGTATCTGTGATTATCGTGCCAAAATGAGACGTTGGTGTAGCACCTGCTCCACCCCTGCCAAAGAAACTTGATGTGGGCCCCAACAAAGCATGTGTCTCATTCACATAAGATATAATCATATCTGCACATATTAAATAAGAACATACTAGTTGTAGGCAGTCTTTGACAATTTGAGCAACACACAAAAATGCCTTGATTAGCGTTTTACGTAAAACATAAAAATGATTCGCAAATGACTACCTAAGTGGCCTAACTAAGCGCGTTTTGATACAGATTACAATGTTTCCTTCCACACAGCGGAAGACTCTTTCGAGAGGAACATAGAACACAGAGGAACATAGAAAACTCACAATTTTCATAATTCATTCACACATGAATTCCATGTATAAGATATAGGTTCAATGGTTTCTTACTATAATACAATTCATAAAATGCACTATTTCGGTGAATAAGCTGGTTTCCTTATCGCAGCTTTCGTATGGTGCTGAGAAAGTTCGACGACTTACATTTGCATTACTCGATAGAGTTCAAATGGTTTGTTACTCACTGCTCACCTCTCCGTCTGGAGTTTTTGCAAGTGTTTAACAAAGTTTGATGTTGTGCCAGTTGTTTTCTGAATGATAGTTTTCTCACTACAAAACTTGCACTTAGCAGAAGTAGCATTTCCCTTGAAAGTGAAATTATCATAATTCATAACCAAACTTAACAGCTCTAGGAATATTAGTATTTTTATTGTTGGCATTATCACCGTCCGTGGCCTCTATTTTAGCAAGACAACCGGAAGAAATTCTGATCAAGATGCGGTCCATACATAACTGCCAGAATATTCAATATCCAGAACGTAAGAATTAATTACTTAAAGGAAAGACAAAGCTTACTGGTAAAGTATCCGAGTGCCTGTAGAAATGTCATTTGTGTCTAAGTACTTAGATCTCAAGTACTTAGGTCTCCAGTACAAGTTCAAGTACTGACTGTACTCAAGTTGCACTTGAGTACAAGTACAAGTACCAATACTACACCTCTGCACACAATAGTTCACAAAAGAAGTTAATCATTATGAAAATAATTACGTTTTTCTCCATGATATTGCCGATTTTAAAGCATATTCCCATATTTTCACATATTTTAACATTTTTGTGCCGGGGGCAAGGCTTAACCTTTTTCAATTGGTCTGAAAATTGGTACAGTTGAACAAAGTGATTAATGGAATGGGAAAATCGCCTTGGAGCAATACTTTTTGGAACTTTCGGGAAATACATTACATTTTGGAGCACCCTACTATTCATGCATGCAGGCACGTTTATACGTATATATATATATATATATATGCGTTTATGTAGGCCTATGTATATATGCATACACGTGTGTATTGTATTGTATTTGTATTTATAAATTTATAAAGCGTCCCTCACAGTGAACACCAATCAGAGGCGCTCCCAGTGCGAAAGACTCCGAGCGAAAAGAGTGGTCTTAAGACAACGAAACGAAGCACCTGGCCCACCAGATAGCATCAAAGAACGAGTTGATGAAGCGAGTTGGTTCCATAGTGAAGGGCCAATGAAGGCAATAGCTCGAGATTTAGCCATAGTAGTCCTCGCTCGTGGGACAAGAATGTCAAGGTGTTGAAGTGAGCGAAGCGGACGGTTAGAGGTGGCGGAGATAGGCCGGCGATCGAGGCAACAGAGGTATTTGGGAGCTAGGCCAGAATAAGACCGGCAGACAAGAACAAGGACCTTGAGCTGGATACGAGCAGTGAGAGGAAGCCAGTGAAGTTGTTCCAAGATATAGGAGGAGATTTATTTTTTATTTATTTATTTATTAAGGTCACTTGTTATAGCGCCCCTCCAAGATGTCTACACAGAGGCGCTCCCGACTACAGCGCGGACACTGAATCGGAGTTTCACGCCGAAGCGCATGAGCAATTGCGAGTGAAGGACTTGCCCAGGGTCCCTACGCGGCGGTTTGAGGTGGATTCGAACCCGCAACCCTTCGCCTGCAAGGCACAGAACATACCCCTACACCACCGCGCCCCACAAGAAGCGAGGCAGTCGAGATATCAGCCTGGCAGCCGCATTAAGCACAGATTGAAGGGGGAGAGGCGCACTTTAGGAAGGCCTACAAACATAGAGTTGCAGTAATCAATGCGGAAGCAGATGAAGGCATGGACTATAGTCGTAAAGACCGAGGAGGAGACAGAACGTCGAATCGCTCTGAGACGTCTCAGGTGGAAGTAGCAGGAACGGGTGAGATTATATATTTGCATATAAGTATGTATGTATGTATGTATGCATGCATGAGGTATATAACTATGTACAAAAACTCAACTGCATAAAATCTGTCAATATAAATTGAGATAAAATCAGAAAAAAATAATTACAAACAATATCTACAATAAGTTATTAATAGTATGATTACTGAGTTCTATACAATATTATTTTATCGACTGCACAACAAACACTGTAAAGTGGCAGGCACGTTTCCTCGTTTGCAAATATAATAGGCTTAATGTTAGATAGCTGTTTATTCAGATGACAACCATTCCATCAAGTGAATAATAATAATTCCAGTTGGAAGAGTAAAACATGTTTAGATAAGGACATTACCCCCGGACATTACCCCCGGACATTACCCCCTGCCATTACCCCCGGACATTACCCCCTGCCATTACCCCTCGCCACCGGGGGGTAATATCCTACGGGGGTAATTGGCGGGGTAATGGCAGAGGGTAATGGCAGGGGGTAATGTCCAGGGGTAATGTCCTGGACCCATTACATGGTGGCTTAGCTAATTTCTTTATATCTGTCCTAAAATGGGAATGAGATAGGAAGACGCGTAGGATGGACAGTGGTCATAAACGAAGTGAACAGAGGAACTTATGCCTATTCAGGGCGGGCGCAAGTTGATCCCAATGAAAAACAGATGGAAAGTGTTTCTTTTCAATTTTTATCAAGCTTTCTAAAAGTTACAGTCTTCACTCACAGTCCAATGTCATTATAGTGTGACGGGTTGACACCGTCCGATTAAGTCGCTCGATTTTGTTAGCACACTGTACTTAATGTGTTATGGAGTTCTCGCACTTAATGCGTAAGGTGTTTTTGTACAAATACAATACCACAATGTGTTGATTCGTCACTTAGTTTAATATGCATATTTTAGCAGAGACACATTTATCTAATCAGAAATTAGCTAAAACCCTCGTCTTCAATATGGGATCTTGGAAAGGGGGTCCGGCCCGGGACGGGGGAAGAAGAGGGATTGAGCCTGGTTGTATAGTGGGGATAGAAGCCACTGGACAGAGGGAGACCTGAAGGACGGGCAGGGGTCCACTGATTGAAGAGGGGATGGTATGAGATTGCTGACTGACAGATGAAGGTGTAAGATGAGAGGGAATGAAAAGAAAACTAATTGAAAACTTAAACAATGAGGAAGTTTAGAAAGACATATCATAGGGTCAGACGTAGTTTTTGCTCTTGTATAATAATTAAGTACAATAAAGTACGCATGCAACTTCAGTATATTATCTGTAGACCTATATGAGGAAAATCTTAGGCTATGTTTAGATTTGAACTCGGATCGCTGGATTCAGAGTCCGCAGTGCTAACCGTTACACAACAGCATGACCATGAACCAACCGAAGCCTCCAAACTTTAGCACCGATTGCCACCAAGATACTGGAAGAAGATTCTCATCGTCAGATTCTTTTGTGGGTGACAGACGAGCACATATTATTTAAGTCTTCATTATTTATGAGTCTATTTACTGATCAATGCAATGAATTCGTTAGTGGCTGCTAGTGAATCTGTTCTAAATGATTAACTGGTTCCAGCCAACCCGTGCGATCCGAATCCGTGCGAGAACGGTGGTACTTGTGAACTGAAAAAAACAATATATTACAAGCGTTACTTATGCAGGTGTCAGGATGGATACATTGGGTCTCACTGCCAGTCGGGTAAGAGCTATGTGCACTCCAGTTAAACTACTTGATGACGGCATATAAGCAATAGGCCTACATATAGTTTCACGGATGCATGCATATGACCAATGTCTTAGCTCCTATGTAGCAACATACAATACATATTGAAGCTTTTTGATAGCCTGCGATCTGACGTGTGGGATGTGACTACACTGCAGCACCATTGAAAAATGCACAAGACCTAACACGATTACGATGTTAGTCATATCACTCGTTGATGAAGTCACAGGAGGATGAAAATAGCCTTGTGTCACAATGTCATGACCATCCGTTTCGCGCTGATGTATGCTGTCACAAATCTATTTTGAACGCTGTAGAGAAACATGGGCCAGATGACGGTGATGTTATAAGTTTAAAACGGATGTAGATTTTATCAATAAGTTCATTTGTTTTATCTTGCACGTATATTACCTATAGAGGTTTAACTAATTTCTTCACATCTGTCCTAAAATAAGGGACGGACAGAGAGAGGCATGAAGGACGAACAGAGAGAGAGACATGAAGGACAGATAGAGAGAGACCTGAAGGACGGACAGGGGGATCAACAGGTTGCACAGAGGATGGTATGGGATTGATGACTGACAGGTGGAGGTGAAAGATGAGAGAGAATGAGAAGAAAATGAAATGAACACTTAAACAAGGAGGAAGTTTAGAAAGACGGCAGTCGATAACAAGACGGTCAAATAAACAGCATCCGGAAAGTCTATAGATTAATGTACACGTGCATTAGGGTGCCAATGAAACGTACACGAAAAAATTAAGTTTTTATTTTCTGTGGTCTCACCCTCCAAAAATGTTCCTTTATATATGGAAGTTATTCAGGGAAATAATTAACCAAATATTCAAATATTTAGAGGTGGCACAATGCTCCTGAAGGCTTATGTAATGATATTTGTCGTAATGTTATTGAATTTCTGGCATATTGGTCTGCTCTGTCATTGAAAACTTGTTAACTACGTGAATTACTAAGCAGTTTGATTATATCCGTGCTTTATATATATATACTATATCATATCTATGTTTTATATTCAGTCTCTATGCTATTACATCAGTAAAATTAAAAATTAAAAGACTAAAATGTACTGTGAACCGAATAACTTTTGAATCCACTCGTTAGTGTTTTTATTCTTATTAGTATTGGTTACCAAATAATGTTTAACAGAAAATCAATGCAAATTTGATTGTTTTATTATTAGCATTGATAACATTATTTCAAATATTTGTAGGTGAGTTATACTATGAGATTGTTATCATCTTCTTCTAGTTGTCAATCTATGACAGAACTATAGGCCTAAACTCGGTTCCATTGTATGCAGAAAATATTATTGTTATGTGTGTATTACTATGTAACAGGTATCTTGTCTGGTAATGGCTTAGTCCAGTTGGCAGACATTAAAAAATATACATCGTGCATGGCTTATAGAAGGTCTGTCTGAGGCCATTGCCAGTTCTAAACTGCCTTCCAGTCGACAAGAAGTGTTAAGTCGTTTTTCTGATCTGCATGCAGTGCAGAACAAAACAGTTCAGGAGAGTGCTGCCGCCACTGCCAAGGAGATCAGCCAGTTTTGGGATAAATCACGCATTCCGACACGACAGCAATACCATATAATCATCAAAATTAAACAACAACACCACAAGTGGCAAGGTCTGAAGAAAGCTTCTTCCCGAAGAACAGAAACGCAGCAGCACAAGGAAGATGAATTCACATCTGTTCTCGACGACTTATTTGATGTCGCGCATGCAGATGCTTTGCATTCGATAAAAATAAAGAAGACCGGGAATTTTAACTATAGCACAGAGGGAGAAAGGAAGACATAGGAGTCTGGGACCAGTTGACTTGAAGTTGTCTAAGGTCGAAGAGCGACGTTGTAAGAGAAAACAGCTAACCGAACACAGAAGGAAAAGAGAACAAGAGCGTACGGTATCGCTAGGTTAGAGTTTTGAAATTCCAGATAGCAATAAAGACAGCAATGGGAGCAGTACAACTGAAGGTGAAGATAGTGATGTGAAAAATCCTGTGGTAAAGAAAACAAATGAAAACAACAAAGCCAATAAATATCATTAATCCTAGTGCAGGGTAAAAAGCTGAAGGTGGTAAACGACACAGGCGAACGGGGCGTCGCACTAATACAGACATTCAATTCCGCTGTTAGAAAGCAGGAGGAGCAGAAGCAATATCTGCTTCAGGTGGTTGAAAGCCATCACCAGCAGTTTCCAGAACCCCCTAAAAATTACTCGTTCAAAAACTGTGCAGCCAGTAACATTTATTAAACAATGAAACAACGAGGAGCAATGCATGTGTACATAGCGGCTTATTTAATACCATATTGCAAAGTTTGAAAACTTTACAGGTCTTGTGCCACCAGTAAATGTTATGTGATTGCTACAAAACTTTATATATTTCAGTTTAATGACTAAAGGAACAAAACTAAGGGGTGAGACCTAAACAATTGCAAACTTTGTTTTTCATTGGCACCCTAACGTGCATTTGACATTTGGTTGACCACGTACAGTCGTTGGCGGAAACTAATTGCGCGCTCTGCGAGTTTCTTTGTTAAGGTCGTTGCACTTGCGTTGTTGTACTTGATTACTAGGCAAAAAAGGACAATGTCTATAATATATCTTTGTGCAATGGGAGACTTATATAAAAGCCGACTGTAGTTCTTTGGTGTCGTTCAGTGATTCCAGAATCCGTGTGCAATCCGAATCCGTGCAAGAACGGTGCTACCTGTGAACGGAGGGATGGAGGTACCGGGTGGGGTTTCACCTGCGAGTGTCAGCCTGGCTTTGACACTGGGCTTCTCTGCCAGTGGGGTAAGAGCTATTATGCACTTCAGTAAAACTACCTGATGACAGCATAAGCGATGCTTATAGTTTCATGGTTGTATGTATATGTATGTATAATGGCCATTTACATAGCGCCTTACAAGTACCTCACGAAGGCGCTAAGCTAGGTACATGCACTTCTGAACTTTGTAGTCATGGAGTTTATAACTTAGAGTTGCATTATGCTTACAGAACCGTCAGTGGCGCAACAACTTAGCCGGGGGCTCTTGGACATTCTAAGCTTGGGGCCCTTAACCATTATGTATCTACAATTCTACATGCATTGTATGGTACGTAAATAATTGAACATTTATAATTATAGTGCCATTTCATGATTTATACTCCGAGCAGAGGTGCAAAAAAACAAGTTTTTTCAAAATGAAAAGTTGTTTTTGTTTTTTTGGTTTTATTATTTTTTTTTTTTATTTTTTTAAAGATTTCCTATTTTGGATGATAAAACTCATAAAAATGGCTTAATACCATTCAAATTAATCAGATGCATATAAATTAAATTAACAAGAACAGTAGAACCGTAGGATATCCTAATACGAAATTAACGACCATACAACAATTGCCAATTAAGAGAGTTGAAGAGACGCAAATTTTCTCATTTTCAATTTCAAATTTGTTAAAAACAAAAAACCGAAATTTGCGGGGTTTAAAAAAAACAAAACAAAAAACAAAGCCTCAACCCTGATGTTAAATGTTAAATGTCATTACGAAGGAATATATATATTAGGCCTACATCAGTTAGCAAAACAGTGCACATGCAGTAAGCTGAAAGAGTCACCAGTGATGCTACTGTGGCACTGCCTACACAGTAATGTAGCGAACATGTAGATTGTAGACTGCATAGTCTGTAGTTCCTCCTGACTTTGGCTATTCTAGCTTTCTGTTCGCAAATGTGTCTATCAAGTCCATTTCGTCATTTAAGAAGCTGAACTGAGCATTAGAACAGAAATTCGTCAAGAGCTGTAGAGTTGTGGAATGGTTTGGATGATTGTAGGCTACTGTCTCAGTGGGCACAATCACAGCTTTTAAAAGGAAGCTAGGAAATTGGGCTAAAATGGAAAATTATTATGTTCAAAGTTAAATTTCAGTGGTTTGAAAACAGACTAAACGTCTTCTAAAGCACTTAAAACTCTTGTTGTGTTAAGTCGTCAAATTATGAATTTCGCTAGATGTCGTTTTTTACATCATGTAACTGAAAAGCATTATTGACATAATGTGACATTTTCCCTAATAATTATTCTCACAGAAAAACGGACAAAAAGTGCATGAACATTTTCAGTTTTAAACAGCTTGGGGGCCCTTTGGACCTCGGGGCCCCTGGACTTTGTCCACCCTCGTTATATGGCTGTTACGCCACTGAGAACCGTGTATCTTCAACGATTAGACCTATGTTTGTAGTTTATGAGATTGCGGACTAACAGAGGATTATTGTCAATGCAAAAATTAGGCGAGGTTTAAATGCTAGTAAATTAAAACAGGTACTATGAATCGAAACACAATAGACACTTGTACATACAATAATGAGCTTATACGTCAATGCGTGTTTTTACAATTGAACAACAGATGCAAATGAGACTTTGGCTGCTTCACTGCATCAGTGTAACAGGTAGTTCTTACAATCGCGTTGTTATCAATGGCCCATAACGTCGGACAACTGCTTATAACTATTTCATGACCTTTCTGCACTATTCTTATGTAGCCTAAACATGTCGACTGCAGATAAAGACTCATGTCTCATATATCAATCCGAGTAGGACATAAAACTAATTTATTTTAAATGGATTGTCAACACTGTAGCTCTATAACAGATATTAACCATTAACAATTAAGGTGCTATATGTATATATATATATGATATTAACCATATATATATATATATATATATATATATATATATAGGGCCTAATCGTCTGTTAAATTTTTATAATAAATTGTAAGAGGACCGACTCGTTTGGAACATTTTTGGTTAACGGAGTTGTCTGTCATGCATAACTATATTACTTTTATAGTACTCACGCCTACGTTTGTAGATATTACAGCCAGAAACGTCCCTGACATGAAGGTCAAAGACTGATCTCACATAGGCCCGTATACAAGAGAGTTTTGATGTTAATGTGATTACCTCAGGAGTGCATATTAATTTAATTAATAAGCGTAAATCAATCATTTTTATTTATTGAAACCTTTGCGAACCAATATATTCAAATAATTATAGACATAGCAAACCAATATATACAAACAATATATATATAATATATATATATATATATATATATACACGGTGATTCAATAAAAAGTAAGCCAAACTTTACAAACAAATATTAAAACTTGAACTATATTTTATTAATAATATTTTCAAAATTAAAATATGTACAGACTTACTTTTTTATTTTATTGACTTCCGGTTTATATTCCTACTCAAAAAAGCAGACGATAACACGATAGAAAACATAAACCAGAAACTAGGAATTTCCGAAAAAATGCCTTTAGTAAAGAAGATTTAGACATGATAAAAGGTTTGAACATCCAAGAATTACAGCAGCCTTTAACTTCTACCAAAGTTTCCAAAAAAAACATTGGACCAGAAGCGGATTAGATAAATTGCTTCGAAAAATTAGCATTAAATACTGTGTTCATGTTAGAAGTACTTATATGAAATATAAAGTTTGGCTTACTTTTTATTGAATCACCGTGTATATATATACAAACATACACAGCAATGAAAATTTGAACAAATTATTGGAATGCAGGCAACAATGGGGTCCAGAAGGGATTACAATCCCGCAAAGAGGAGGACCCCAATTACATGGAATCAGGCATCTGAGGATATAATTCCCTCCAGTTATAGACCATAGAAATCCAAAGCCCGGCTATTCACCTCGGCTTCTGATTTCTCTGATCCATCGCATTTCAAGCTGGCTGCTATAAATGGTTTCTGTTTAACGACGCTGTCTCGTAACAGAGATGATTAGAGTAGCCCTACAGGCTTGGGACTGGCACTACCGGAGTACGAGCAGTGGAGGCGTTTAGCTTCTGCTCCACTGGATTTTATTTGTTTGCCGATATTTCATTTGGAGCGGCCATCGATTGATGTCTTAATCATCGTGACAATGGCGCTATAGAAATCACTAGATTAGATCTAATTAGATGGAGAATATTTCCTCTGAATCATCGCACAAAAGACTGCAGCAACGCAGCAGGGCACCTGATTTAACAACAACTCAAATCGTCTATGCATGATTGGGGTGTTTCTCGTGTTTCACGGACTGTGCCCATTCCAGTGCTAACCGTGCATGCTCGGCACTGCTTGAATCACTGTTCTTGTGACCGCCATGTGAACAACGCCAATAATCCACGACCTATTCATTCATCAATATTTTTGAACAAACGTAGCTTGATAAGACCTTCGTCAAGATACGAATAGCTTTGGTTGTTATGTAGTTCTATGTTCCGTGAATTTGTAGATAGCAGACGGTGCGACGCAAATACGAAAACGCCATGTCAGAATGGTGGTCGGTGTATCACGGGCTCGGATGGAAGATTCTGCATCTGTCCCGTAAAAACAAACACGACCATCAGATACGGCGGATACTACTGCGAAATAGGTCAGCAACACACATGGATTATTCTCCTGCACAGACACGTTGGACCCCACCGAATGCATACAGACAAACTAAGTGACACAAATTGCAGCTACCACCTAGCACCTTTGGTTTAATTGATTATAATCTAAATGGTCATCGATTATTTAGTAATTACTGAGGTTTAAAGATACAGTTAACCCACCACTAATAACAATGGCCTTGGATCTTTGAAGGAACTTTTGGTTGAAGCGTAAACATGATGTCATGTAAACACAAGATACGCATCACTCTAGGACTATATAACCTTATAATGTGAAACTCTATTATTCTCTTGTTTTTGTCAGAGAACCCGTGCGCGTCGTGCCCGAGTAACACCGTCTCCTGTGACTTAGAACCGAGACAAGTCTATGGACGATTCTGTCGCAATGCCGTCGGCGAGGTGATAGCCTGAAGAAGGCCACTACCACACATGCATGGAGGACTCCAGGCCGCGAATTTGTGATTAATTTCGTGTAGAAGGCAGCCTAGAAAGGCTTATTAAGCATATGCATAACCGACGTACATGTACGTTACATTTTGACATTGACTATACAGTTTTGCCTTTACTTATAAGCTAAACCAATTATCTGATTAATAAACACCAGGTCCTAGAAACTAGTCTATTTTCTTACACAAAATATGCAGTTGGCATTTAAAAGTTCTCATTTGACTTGTCTGAAGAGTACATTGTGTAGTGTGAATTTTAATAGATTAGATCAAGTCAAATAATTATACATGCATTTTCATTAAATATACCTGAAATCTTACAAACCAGTTCAACGACAGTTGCAATTTCGAGGAGAATTGTGCAGTTTACAATGTTGAGTATTTTGGACATTATCCCTCAATTCATGTCTAAGTAAAAAATTCCTAGATAAGGTTGACTCTGATTTGGCTTAACCTGGGAAATGAATAGTTTTCTAATATGCATAATGTAAACGCTGGCTATTAATTGTGTTCAAATGAAGAATGCTAACTGTAGATGATTATAATTAAGAGTTTTCCTCAAAACGAACCTGGGGGAGCGTGGTAGTTAGCGCGCTGAACTATCATCCGTATGATCCGTGATGTCAGAGGTTAAAATATCTGCCAAGCGGACAGATGTTTTCAGCATTCGGTTTCATTTTCGCCCATAGCAAACTCATCTATAAAAAGAGGGCACTGACAATACACCGCTGATCCGAAAAACAGATGGCGAAGGAGAGGTAATCCATCCGTCCTCATAAGACATGGTTACGAATATAAAGCCGTTAGTGCTACATACCCTGAATCTTCTGCATTAGGAAGAACAGCTACCCTATTCAATTTTAGATAGGGTGGGTGAAGGGTTAGTGGGACAGACCACTATAGTGGGACAGCTAAGCTAGTGAGACTTACATGCGTATTATGTCCAATACATCCAAAATCTAAAAACACATAGTCTATGGCAATATACGCGACGTCATTAATATGTGCGTACACACGTTTTATTGCAAGTGTTTAATGGCCTTTGGTTTCATGTGCAGTAGCATATTTAGAAGTTTACAGCCATTTAAAACTCAATCCGATTCTATCATTCTTTCGACAACTCTATTCGAGAATTTGCAATAAGTCTCGTGCACAAAGTCTTAGTCGCATGATGAATCTAGTGAGTCTTGTGACAACAGCTATTTTTCTGGCGTGAACTCTTTCTTGTTTCAAGGTCTTTTCCAAACACACACGTTTTTAACTTGCTTTGCGCTAGATTACAGAACAAGATTAAGAAGTCTATGCGATATTCTTTGTATTTGTCTCGTTGATTAGCTATGTAAGGAAACATGTGTGATTGATTATGCTGATACATAGGCCAACTTGTTTTCTATCGACTTTTGAATTTACTTTTGTACATACTTTTAGCTTATTACTTGCTTTTAATAATTATAAAGAAACACGTGTGACTGTGCGCTTGCAGAAAAAAACAAGATGCAGAGATGGCCAGTTTGAATTAGGTTGTCAATATCGAATCATGTGCATCGCTTTTCAGTGCTGAAACAACCCACAGCTGACGTTTGTAGGAACAGTTGGCGGGTTCTTGCTATCGACACCTAGTAAACGGGTAAAGAAACATATTCACACCTTCGGTCCTCTGGTCGCTCGATCGTAGACAGATCAGTGACCATCGTGCAGTTCAGATTATTGCCCTCGTAGTTCAAGCTTCCAGGAAAGAAAATTTTGAAAATCAATGGTCGATCATCGTTTCGGCGTTGCCGTCAACTGCATCGGGTTAAACAAGCAGCAGACAAACAACTGCTGCTTCAGTGAGACGGGAAGTCAGCGGAGGATCCGACTGGAGTGTACAAAGTCGATCGACTGCCAATCACTGTTCCTAGGTCTAGCATCGAACAAACAACCCAGTGTGTTTTAAAGTTGCTTTCTGGAACTGACGAAGCTTAGTGCAGTGATTGAAGCGATATCTGATTGTGGCGTCAAAGATCGAATCAGAAGACATCAGTTTTGAAACGACTTACAGCTACTGTAATACTGGAGTGAAAATAGAGCATATGTGTTGGTTGAAAATGTGATGCACGTCGGTTATGTATCTGTGTAATTAGCCTTCCAATCTAATGACTTCTATAGCGCCTTTTCATGATGATCAAGACATCAATCGATGTTTGACGAGCATTGACCCTCATGTCATGGACGTTTTTGACTGTAAACTCTTCAAAAGTAGGCGTCAGTACTATAAAAGTGATATACATAATTATGCGTGACAGATAACTCCATAAACCATGAAGGTCCAATTGAATCGGTCCTCTTAATATTTATAGGGATTTATAAAACTTATATCTATATATACACAATTATGGCACCATGTTAATGGTCGCTTTCTGTAAACAGCTATAGTGTTGACAATTGTCTGAACTACCTGCTAACTGATGCTAAGAAACAACCAAGATCTTATTTTCATCTATTGTTCAAGTGTAAAGACATTGAAATATCTTAAATTTCAGCCCAGAATATTAATAGACTATTATTGTCATTGGTCCAAATGGTACACGGAATGACTTGTGAAATACGCAGTTTTGATAAACAAGGGTTTGAGGCTGAGCGAAACTTATATAACACGATGCCTAGCCAGTCTTCCCAACCTTTGAAGGGGCCGAGATTGACCATAATTTATGGGCATCGAAGCGCAGGCGGACGCGGACGATGGCATACGAACAACGATGTCTTTTTCATCCACTAGACTTGTCGTTAACCATTACCCACAGGGAACAAGAGATAACTATCGGAACGGTTGACAACTTGTCGTGGAGATGGCTCCACTTTCAAGAGAAGAAGCACTCCAATGATGGTGATTCTTGCTTTGAGTCACCTGCATCCTGCAGATGCTATCGGATTCCACCTATAGTCTAAAGGTCAATGCCTAAAAAACTATAACTTGTTAATATATTCAGCTTACTTTGTCAAGCCATCACAAATCTGATTTCAAACATACACGCATTCATATAATGCATACAGACATACATATACATACCTACATACATTCATATAATGCATACATATACATACATACATACATACATTCAAATAATGCATAAGTATATGCACACATGCATACACGCATGCATACATGTATCATAATGGGTTTTTAATCCATTAGAGCAGGGGTCTCCAAAGTTTTCCAGCGGGGGGCCACATTGCTGACTTTCTAAAGCTTCACGGGCCAAAACTCCGAAGAAATATTTTCTCTGTGCGCAGCTGTCCAGTGAATTGTGAGTAATGCGATGAATGCTTGGATTCATAATGTCTCCGAATATTGTACTCTTTAAGCACTGCAATGGTGTCATTGCATATCAGGCACAGTGCCTTACAAACAGCGACATGGATTTTGGCAATATGCATGATGTCAGAGTACAGCGGCATTAAAATTTTCAATTTTCCCAATTTAGTTTGTTTCTTCAAGGAGAGTTCCGCGGGCCAGATTAAAGGCCTTAGCGGGCCGGATGTGGCCCGCGGGCCGTACTTTGGAGACCCCTGCATTAGAGTAAAATAATATTGAGGTAACTAGGAGCTCACCTAATCTGTATTGAATGTATGATTAAATGATTATAGTTAAAGTAATAATAAAACCAATGATTGAATACATGATATTGCTTTATTATACCTGAATACTTTCTATACCATAACCTTAAGCATTTACCCTTCTATTGTATCGCAGATATAAATAATAATCAAACACGATTAATAAACATAATAATAAACGATTCAAAGATCATATAATTATTGTCAAGGGAGGAAAGTATAAATCTAAATCACGAACCTCTCTTTCCAATCAAGCACGGAACTGAACTGATGTCAGCCTTAAGTTTGTCTTCAGTTCCTAAGTCAGATGTCCGTCCGTCGTCGTTGTACCAGATCAGTTCTTTCGTCCGTGCATGGTCCGCGGTTCAGCTCAGTTACTAGTTCAGGTCAAGTCTTGGCTTTTATACTGTAGTCGGTGGGAGGCGATAGTTATGTCTAATCATTCCGGTCTAGAAGGTTAATCCTTCCAGGCTGGGCTGGCAAGTATCTGTCAGTCTAGTTTATGCATATTTAAGTAGGTGCAGTATGCATTGCTCTATTGCTTATTATATCTTATGCAAATCTGCCTCATGATACATGTATTCATTCCATAATTTTCGACAGCGCCAGAGGGTTTGTTAAGGCAGAGCTTTTGCACTGCAGCACTCTACCTGTACATGGATCCGTCTCTCCGAGAAATCTAAAAGGATAACCAAGAACCTGGAGAGCATCTCTTCAATAAAGAATCTCCTTTGGAGTCCTCTTCTTGATAAGGGCAGTGATCTACCTCTTCTGCTCAGCTCTGATCTACCATTTTTTTAAAGTCATATTTGGGATAGTCGTTGAACTTATTACTCGGATTGTGCTTAGTCTGTATACTGGGTTCATAGACGTCTCTGTTAAATTTCCTTTGGTATCGCACTAAATTATTTTTGTAATATGCTGATCTTATTTTGCTGAGACCAGTGTCTGCAACTGAAAGACGCTGTTATGTGACTGTATAAATTCTGCCTATTGTCAATTGTCTCGCATGCCGAATGAAAGGTCACGCACCTGTTGCGTATATTGACTTAATATGAATGAACTCAGGCTATTATACGGGTGGAGTGTAAAAACGAGTCATCTCAAGTGTTATATAGAGGAATGCCATTCATGCGCACCTGTTCAATCTTGATTGTGTCAAGAATGTTTAATCGATTTATTTCCATTCAACTGCATCTTAAGCAGAAATGATTTCTTAAAAACTTCATTTGATTACAATACTCGGTCTGATCAGAAAAGAGTTTGACAGTGATCATTCGATATGTTTCGTATTAAAATTGTTCTCCTACGAACTTTTCTCGACGTCAAACTCAACCTGTTATTTCAGAGTCTTAACGGTTCAATGTTGGTTGACGCAATAAAACTGAACCCTAATTATGTTAGTCATAAGTTTCTCCACTCTACCTTCAGCGCATCTCGTGATGTGCTTTGGCGATCATTTTAATAGGGAAGAACGCATGTGTGTGTGTGAGTATGTGTGTGCATAAAGACCGATAGACATACACAGAGAGACAGAGAAATAATATGAAAAAAGTGAACGGAAAAGACAGAGAGAAAGAACAAATTTGGGCTTTCTCTTGGTGAATCAATTTTCTGGAATGCACTTATTGAATATACACACCCCACAGGAACGCAGGAATGTACGAATGCCTTGCACTAAACTGATAACTTTGAAATAATGTCATCGGAGAGCACTGCATCGGCTGTCTGTCATTTTACATCCTCGGCAATATATGGACGCAAGATCAAATCTCGTGGACACGTTTTTGAGACACCCAAAAGAAGCCTGTCGTCGCAGAGAGCTGCCACCTGCCGACGGTTGATGTCAGTCGCCTTGACGAGTGGAAGGCTATATAGGCCTAATATATAGTGAGGTGGGAAACCTAACGATCGCATCTCGTCGACATTCGGCTAAGAACTTTCCTGTTGCTGCTGACACAGTCGCTTCAGACGCAGTCTCTCTGTTCGTTGCTTTTTCTGACAGCCAATTTATCAACATGAACCACTTGATTCTAGCAGTGCTTCTGACTTTCTCGGGTGCTATACAGCCCGTTGAAGGTAGGTTTTGCAACTGCGATGTGCTTCTAGATAGCAAACACTGCATTAAGTATTTATGCCTGCGTCCATTCATGCATGCAGGCACGTTTATGTGTATATATGCGCCTATGTAGGCCTATGTATGTATATAGGCATAAAATTATAGGCATAGAACTAGTATGCGCGTATTACTAATATTAAGATTTTTAGAAATTTACGAATATTGACGAATACTAAAACTGGCAAACGAATATTAAATTTTGTGTTCTTTTAATTCCTCAAAATCCGGGAATAATAGTACAAAATTCAGTGCCAAAAACCAGTGTGATTCTCGTTAACGATAACGATAACGAAAATGTTCGTTAACGAAAATAAAATGACTTCATTAACGA
>JACEVL010002228.1:0-20631 GCA_020284085.1 Aporrectodea caliginosa
AGTTTTAAGATACACAGAAGAACTCATGCAACTGAGAAGCAACACACACGGAATAAACCTTATACCAAGAGCAGTTCTTCAGCGAAAACAGCTTGCACTCCATGAAGGAACACAACCACAGGATTTTAAAGTGGGAAATAAAGTAATTAATTGATGACCTGTCTGATTATTTCATCATATCTAGTAGTAGAGGTGTTGTTGATAAACGAAATGAACGTTTCTCACAGAATGCATATCCGTATTCTGGTGGAATTGCAGGTCGTTTACCGAAAATTAGAGATAGAGAATCTCAGAATATTAGCAAATTTTCTCCTGTGAATGCAAAACTGTTTTTGCCTAAATCTTTTGGATGTGGTATATGTGACGAATTGCTTGAAATAGAGGAGGCCTTTTTAGAGCATTGTTCTAGCCATCGATTTTCTCCATCTGACGACTTATTTGCAGATCTGTGCTGAACTATGATTCTACATATTTACAATTGAAAGGAATTGTAATTTGAGTTACTATAGAAGTAATGGGATACGTAGATACAAGAAAACTTACTTTATAACCACTTTACTTTCAGAACACTTAGATAGTAGCATTCTGACGCAGATAATCCAGAGGTTCCTCCTTATATGCGACACATAACTAAGGTGTTGCCTTCTTCTTACTGTCTTACATTATTGTAAGACTAGACTTATTGCATGTCATCAGATTGAAATTTTATGCTATAGTAACTAAAACCCCAGTAAAGTCTTTCGGCCTTTATAGTTGATTATTGAATTTAACTGCACAAATACTTCTGCTAGATTTATATTTAACAGAGCGCTTAACAGTACACCATTTTGTGAGACTGTTTCAGACTATTGTTGCTTAGCCTATTGCCATTGCATTCATGATGTATTAAGTCATGAAATTAATTAGATTATTCTACTTAGATTAAGTGTTTGACGCTATGTTTGGTCAATACGAAAGATAAATGTGTAATCAAGTTTGTGATGTACATGTATACTGAATATTTGATGGTTTCTTGTCTTTTGGTGATTTCTGTGATATATTTTTATTCTGTATTAGCTTTTAAAGAAATGAGCTGCATGTCATAAATTGCACATGCTTATATTTCTATGCATTCATTCATTCAGAGCATCTATATAGCGCCCCTTCAAGAACCTACTCAGGAACTCTCCCAGCCCAGCCACGACTAAAGAAAATAGACTTGAGAGACTTACAGAAACCTTTGGGATGGGTCACGACTCACAAGTAAAGAACGGAGCTTAAGCGTTAGGTCATTCCAGATGGAAGGCCCACGACCGAAAAAGCAGGGCGCTGCCTAATAGCCAAGAAAGTTCGTGGAAAAAGCTCGTCCCTCGTCGCTTGAATGGAATATAGTTGTTTAATACACTAAGGTTGTACACGTCACATTGATCTGTTTTATACAATTTTAACTGGATTAAATCCTTGTAGGAAGTTAAAGTACGCAACCTTACTGTAGTGTGTAGAGTCGTCTAGTAGTAAAGCTTTAAGCAGCATGCGACCAACTGGGATAGCCCAGCGTAGCATCGGCTTGTACAACTTTTGGGGTACTATCCAGTATTTTTTCAAGTTATTTTATGAATTTTCCACTTGGATAGGCCTATCGCTCACTGTTTAGGTCTACTGAAAGCCGGTTTTGCTTTAAAGGTTAACTGTAAAGTACCAAATATCCAGTGGGGTCCCGCACGACCCCAGCTTCACCGTGTTTACCTTGTTACCTTGTGCTGTCAGTTCTTAGAACTCTAACGACCTTCATGATCAAGCTTCTCCATTTCCTTCTGTCCGCCGTCGCATCTCTCAGTTCTGCCAAATTCATTCCAGTTGTTTCCATGTATCTCGTCCATCCACTTTTTCCTTGGTCGTCCTTGTTTCTCCTAAACCCTCCATCTGCTAACATCATTTCCTTTTCAATCCATCTGATCGCATGACATGACCAAAAGAACCTCAACTTTGCTCTTAGCACTGTTTGTTGTAGTGTCTCTTCATTCTCAATTCCGATACTCATTGCGCACCCAATCGATTGGTCGCTTTTCTCTTTTCCATGATATTCTCTGCATCTTCCTACATATCCACATTTCGCATGCGTTAATCTTTTTTCTCATTTTTCTTGGTCATTGTCCATGTCTCGCTTCCAGCATGTTACTGTTGGTACATGATCAGAGCCTTCTCCACTATTTTTTTCGTGTCTATACTCACATGTTTGTCCTTCCATATTTTTTGAATTCCATTCATTGCAGTTTTTCCACTATCGCTACTCTACGATTTTATTTCCATATCACACTTTCCCTCTTTTTCTATTACTGATCCCAAAAACGTGAAGCTAGTTACCGTTGCCTATTTCCTCTCCGTCTACTTCAAAACTGTCCTCCTCACTCTGTTGTCACGTTATCTTTGTCTTCTTTATATTGATACCATAGACTTTATGGTATTTCAGGTGACACGTCTGTGCAAATGCTCTGTGACAAAAAGTGCGCACTTGTATGGCTTTTCTCCAGTGTGGATTCTTGTATGGTATTTCAGATGACTCTTCTGTGCAAACGTTTTTTCCACATAAACTGCACGGCGTATGGTTTTTCTCCAGTGTTATTGTTATTTCATGGCGTTTTCAATTGGCCTCTCTTATGTATAGCATAGGCATCAGTCGGGTCTTCTTCCTTCCATATTTAAAAATTTTTTCACGACTAATTCTGATCTCCACCGATACAATACACGTAAGAAGCACGATTATCGATCTGCTTTATCTAGAATTGGGGCGCGCTCTTCCTCGGTTCGTATCACGGGTCCCTAAACTATGGAATTCTATTGATCCTTCTGTACGATCAACACTTACCTAAATATACAACCCCTACTAATAAATTCTGTTGAACTGAAACGTGTTCCTAATGTAAAATTTTTAGGTGTTATTCTTGACGAACACTTGACTTGGCATGACCATATCTTGATGATTAAAAACAAAGTATCTAAGGTGGTGGGCATTATTAACACACTCAAGTGGAAGATGCCTACTGGAATCCTAAGGAATTTATATAATTCGCTTATGCTGCCCTACTTAATGTACTGTACTACTGCTTGGGCTGGAGGCTCTCCAAATCGCCTTAAACCTATTTTTTTTTACTCCAGAAGAGATTGATTAGAATCATTGCGGGTGTACATTACCTTGCCCATAGTTCCCCACTATTCAAGTCTCTGAACTTACTCTCCATATATGATATTTATCGTCATCAATTGGCCACTCTTATGTATAGACATCAGTCGGGTCTTCTTCCTTCCATATTTAAAATTTTTTTCACGACTAATAATTATTCTGATGTCCACCGATACAATACACGTAAGAAGCACGATTATCGATCTGCTTTATCTAGAATTGGGGCGCGCTCTTCCTCGGTTCGTATCACGGGTCCTAAACTATGGAATTCTATTGATCCTTCTGTACGATCTGCCCTTCCTCTTTCATCCTTTAAATATACTTTTAAATCCTTATTGGTCTCTCAGTACTCCTAAATTATCCTACTTTACTCGAAACTAATATTGTTGACTTCTAGTGTTCCTTTTCCTGATGTAGCCTTTCTGTTTTTGGTTCTAGTACCCACCCTACCCATCTAGTTTTCCTACCTATGGGGATGACTCGATAAGCACTTTGTGCTTCATCTCCTCATTAGTTGTTATTCTTTCGCTTATGAACTGATGTATCCCATCATTGCACTGTTTATACTATACGCATTTACTTGTCTAATTAACATTTCTGAACATTGTTTTAGTGTCTGTTTTGTTTCTTCTATTGAGTTCTTGCTGTTCTCTGATTCAAATAAAAATAAATAAAAATAAATAAATAAAATCCTGTATTTGTGTCCTAATCATTTCAACCACAGTTTTACTTTCAGCAAACATTCGCTTCTGAGTAGTTTCTTGAAGAGGCGCTATATAAAGGTTCTGAACGAATGAATGAAAGAACAAAATAAACTCGTCAGTAAATGCTTCTTCCAGATCTGATGAATATATCTCAATTAATGCCTTGACTTTAGACACTATTATTTCATCACTTGACAAAGATCTGTCAAGATGATAATTGAAACTTACATAATTATATTGTTGCGTAAGCTGCTCGCCGTTTTCCCATCTCAGTTATAAGTCTGTCTATAATCACGTAGAAAGATTGTCACTAGCACTTAGATTTAAACTCTGATCTGTATTATCCATGACTTCATCATCAAATCGCTTTCGCACTCGTTTGCGTTGTGTACATTCTTTGGAATCGGATTGTGCGAGATTTTTTGCCAAACTTTCAAACATTACAAATTTACTGCGTGCCTCATGAAAGTGTGTTATGAGACTGTCATACAATTTGATGATGGTGCACAACTCAATACCAGGCTCCTGCAGAGCTTTATTGACAATGTCATTTTTTGGAGTAAATCTTTCCAAATCACATACATTAACGCTCTCAAAATGGTCCATATGTTTAATTAGTGAGTTTGCTTCATGAACAGCTGCTGGTGGTTGTCAGTAACATCAGATAATGCTTGGGTGTGTTTGTGAATCATGATTAAACATGACGTCAATAAATAATGTGAATGCGTAATTTTGCGCTTAGCTTCAATGCAGAGCTGGGAGTTGGGCCTACGAATGCAAGAGTGCCTAGGGCCTACGACGACCTTAAAACGGCCCTGGGCCCATGGGTCCCGCACGACCCCAGCTTCACCGTGTTTACCTTGTTACCTTGTGCTGTCAGTTCTTAGAACTCTAGCGACCTTCATGATCAAGCTTCTCCATGTCCTTCTGTCCGCCGTCGCATCTCTCAGTTCTGCCAAATTCATTCCAGTTGTTTCATGTATCTCGTCCATCCACTTTTTCCTTGGTCGTCCTTGTTTTCTCCTTCCCTCTCCATATGCTAACATAATTTCCTTTTCCAATCCATCTGATCGCATGACATGACCAAAGAACCTCAACTTTGCTCTTAGCACTGTTTGTTGTAGTGTCTCTTCATTCTCAATTCCGATACTCATGCGCACCCAATCGTTGGTCCTTTTCTCTTTCCATGATATTCTCTGCATCTTCCTACATATCCTCATTTCGCATGCGTTAATCTTTTTTCTCATTTTCTTGGTCATTGTCCATGTCTCGCTGCCGTATGTTACTGTTGGTATGATCAGAGCCTTCACCAATCTTTTTTCGTGTCTATACTCACATGTTTGTCCTTCCATATTTTTTCCAGACCATTCATTGCAGTTTTTCCTATCGCTACTCTACGATTTATTTCCATATCACACTTTCCCTCTTTTTCTATTACTGATCCCAAAAACGTGAAGCTAGTTACCGTTTCTATTTCCTCTCCGTCTACTTCAAAACTGTCCTCCTCCTCCTCTTTGTCATGATCTTTGTCTTCTTTATATTGAAGTAGACTTTATGGTATTTCAGGTGACACGTCTGTGCAAATGCTCTGTGACAAAAAGTGCACTTGTATGGCTTTTCTCCAGTGTGGATTCTTGTATGGTATTTCAGATGACTCTTCTGTGCAAACGTTTTTTCCACATAAACTGCACTTGTATGGTTTTTCTCCAGTGTGTGTTATTTCATGGCGTTTAAAGTTACACCTAAATGCAAATCCTTTGTGACATAAACTGCACTTATATGGTTTTTCTCCAGTGTGGGTTCTTTTATGACATTCATAGTTACTCCCATGTGCAAATCCGTTGTTATACCAACCGCAAATGTATGGTTTTTCTCCAGTGTGGGTTCTAGTATGCCTGCTCAGATTACCCTTACGTGTAAATGCTTTGTGACATAAATGGCACTTGAATGGTTTTTCTCCAAGGTGGGTTCTTGTATGGATGTCTAGAACACACTTATGTGCAAATCTCTTGTTACACATAGTGCAAATGTATGGTTTTTCTCCAGTGTGGGTTCTAGTATGCCTGCTCAGATTACCCTTACGTGTAAATGCTTTGTGACATAAATGGCACTTGAATGGTTTTTCTCCAAGGTGGGTTCTTGTATGGATGTCTAGAACACACTTATGTGCAAATCTCTTGTTACACATAGTCTAGTGCAAATGTATGGTTTTTCTCCAGTGTGGGTTCTTGTATGCCTGCTCAGAGGACTCTTCTGTGCAAATGCTTTGCGACACAAACTGCACTTGTATGGTTTTTCTCCAGTGTGGGTTCTTTTATGACATTCAAAATTACTCCTATCTGCAAATCTTTTGTTTCACAAAGTGCAAATGTAGGCCTATTTTTTTTCTCCAGTGTGGGTCGATGTATGACCTTTCAGATAACTTTTATGCATAAATGCTTTCTGGCATAAATTGCACTTGTAATGTTTCTCTCCAGTGTGAGTTCTTGTATGATAATCCAACTGATTTTTCTGTGCAAATGCTTTGTGACATAAATCAGTAAAATCACACTTGTATGGTTTTTTCCAGTGTGGATTCTTTCATGGATATTGAGAGCGGATCTCAATGCAAAGCCTTTCTTACAAAAATCGCATAGGTATATATTTGCTTTATTGGGGCTTCTTGTTCGCATCATCTTGAGACCTTCAGACTTCCAAAATTTCTGTTTTACATAAACATAAATGCAATTTTCAATATCTATTATGAGTAAAAGTGCATTTTAGCGTAGGCCCTATTTAATTCATGATGCTGCTTTTGTCACGAAATAGAGTATCCCCATACATGAGTATCCGCCTTAGCAAAATGGTATATTCTGTTTGGTTCATATAGGCGTAAACTCCCGTAGGCCGCTAGGCTCGAGCCCTCCCCAATAATTGAGGCGCCAGGCCTTCCCAGGCTTTGAGACCCCCCCCCCAATAGAAATATATTTTATCGCTTCATGCACATTCGTGACATCCGCCGCATCCGACCCATGCTCGACTTCACAACTGCCGCCACCATTGCTACCTCCATTGTCCACTCAAAGCTCGATTATTGCAATTCCCTCTTTCTCAATCTTGCAGCCACCCAACTAAAGCGTCTGCAGCTCATCCAAAACTCACTAGCCAAAGCAGTCACCAGACACCCAAGCATCATCACATCACTCCCATCCTCAAATCACTCCATTGGTTAAAAATCCCAGAGCGAATTCACTTCATAGTCCTCTCGCTAACCTACAACTCCCTACAACACCCCTAGCCCAGATATCTCCGCGATCTCTTCAAATTCCAGCCAACCCGCTATACCCGATCATCCTCCGTTCTCACTCTTTCTAGACCCCCTGTCACTACCCATCCCAAGTTCTCCAACCGAACAATATCCAACACTGCGCCGCGACTCTGGAACGATCTATCTCCTGACTCCTGAATTCCGCACTTTTTCGGTTTCTCCACCTGGGTCCACCATCATCTGCCTCAGGCTCCTCTATCTATCACCCCCAAGGCTTTCCACTCGAAACTAAAGTCTCTTCTTTTCAAGAACTCTTATCCTGACTCATCTGATCCTGTACCTTCCAATCCTCGACCTAAAAGACACCAACCTTAACATCTGCCGTGCCCTCTCTGATCCTCTGGAAACCGGGCTCGGACCTCCCACCTACTCTTTTGTGCAACCCTTCTGACTATATACACAGCGCTGGTGAATAAGCTGGTACCCTGCGCTTGGCTTTCAAGTGGCGCTTTAGAAGTTTGGAGATTACGATATGCAAGTAGGTCTACGTTCAGGTGTCACGACCACAGGTCATATCTTGAACATCAAGCAAAATCATAAGCTAATAATTATGTTGCATGCCTTCTTACCACATGTTTGTTTACAAACATGTGGTAAGTTTTCAACTTGTGAGATGGTATTTTGAGGACATTGGTTGACTTGCCATGTCTGCCTCATATAAAAGTCCACTCGATCTTTACACTTCCTCGCTATATGAATTGCCCCAGAAAGGTATTTATATTTATGTATGTAATGTTTAGATCAGATTTAGAAATGTGCTATTTTCGAGAAAAAACACATATGCTGTGCATTCGCATAGTAAAGTGCTGCGCATAAACTCTGGAATGTGTGCAGCATCTGGAGCATAATTTCAGGCATCTATTTTATTATGTTTCCACTTGAATTAAATGATGCCTGTGCCTGAGAAGGCTTAAAATATGCTTTCTTGAAGCTGGAACATTTTTCTGCATTTATCCACAACATGAACAATACACTGACATCTTAGACCTTTTCCTCTTCAGTCCTCACTAAAACAAGTATGTACAATTTACCACATGACACTTATTTATTAAAAATCTAAGAACATAATTAAGTGTACATGGCCTGCAATAAAAATCACGAAGAAGACAAAACACAAAATATTTATGATAACTGAAAACATTTATTACACGTTTATCTTTCATAATGAAGAAACATGTCTCTGGCTGAGAAGTCTCAAAATGTGTTTTTCTTGAAGCCAGAAAAGTTTGCTGCTATTATCCACAAGATGAACAATATACTGCCATTTCAGACCTTAACCCTCTAAGGGATATGGGACATATATGTCCCATGTCAGAAAAAGTGCCTGGATTTATTAGATTGAACAAATTGGTTTGTTTAGCGATTTTATTTATTAGTTCAGTATTTGATCAATCTAACTGTGACCTTTCAATGAGTTTCCGCACATTCTATGGGCCAGATTTTGTTATTTTAAGATTATTATTTTTTTAAATAAAATACAAACTTTGTGATTTTTTATTTTTTCTTACAGTGGAATAATACATTAGAAAACTTTTAAATAATGTACATCAACTCTTCACAAAAGAGGATATTCATTGACAAGAACCAATCCTATCACCGTCTTGCAGATTTTGAAGAAAATCTTCATGGGACATTATATGTCCCTTAAGCAATGTCATAAAATGCATGTACAAAATGCCTGTACATGAAAGGGCATTGTAAAAACGTGCATAGATGCATTCATGCATACTTGCATACACACATACAAACATATTATACTTACATATGTACATGTATACATATATATACATATATATACACACATATATATACATGCATACATATATGCATGCATGCATAGAGACATACATAACATTCACACTTACACACATATATAAACGCATTCACACATACATAGATACATACATATGTACTTACATGTACATATATATGCATCCATATGTACATACATATATACATACATACATACATACATAGAAACATATGTACATGCATACGTACATATATATATACACATACATATACACATACATACACAAATACATGTATGCATGCATACATACATCCATCCATTTATACATACACAAATACATGTATGCATGCATACGTACATCCATCCATTCATACATACATACATGCATGCATACATACATGCATACAAACATACATATATACATACAAATATGCCAAGGGCCTGCAAGCATACAAGAGGAGACATTCAGTCCCTCCAAACAACGGACAAGCAGAGCTGCAGATGAACTTTTTCATGTGGATGGACACAAAGGCTGTCCATCTCGTATCCAATTGTGAACCATCCATAGGTACAGAACCTATGGATAGACGTCAGAAGGTTCCACTGTGAAGGTTGTTATCAACGTTCCATCGCGGGTGAAAGAATACAACAAATATGTTGGAGGAGTTGATCTGGAAGACCAGCTCAACTCGTATTATGTAATATAGAATTTGATGCCGATATATTATCTGAGAGTGATGTTTGATAGCCTGGATAAAGCAGTTGTGAATGGCTACTTGAATTACAAGTCTCACAACAGACGCCAAAGTAACACATTTAGAGTTCAGACAGCAGGTGGTTCGTGGTCTCAGGTAGGGTACTTACACTTCCAGGAGGAATGCTTTTCCGACTGGAGCCATCAAGAGAAAGGCGTCTCCAGTGTTGATACATAATCATTTGCCTCACATCTTGCCCGACAGGAAGAGATGCAAGCGTAGTCACAAGAGGGGCAAAGATAACCAGTCAAGATTTCAGTGTGCCACCTGTAGTATTGCTCTATGTTTGCAAAGTGACCGTAACTGTTTCACCAAGTTCCACACTAACTATCTATCTATCATATCTGTTCAACTAAATTCGTTGCTACATGGTACATGATCATATTCTGACATTTAATCAAAAAAATCCAACATAGCACAAAAATGTACTTTTACTGCCTAACGGACAATGGGACATATCTGTCCCATAAAATAAAAGTGACCATAATGTAAATGTGTACTACTAAGCATAAAATAAACTACTTTATGTTGACAGGAGAACCCTAGACAATGTATTTGTGTTAGTTTTGAACATTTTGCAGACCAAAAAAATTCTTCTCCCTTAGAGGGTTAACCTCGTCACTAACATAATGCAATTTACGACAGGACACCCATTTATTAAAAGACCAAGAACAGAATTATATGTAGGCCGGGCCCTATCATAAAATCAAGAAAGAAAAACAAAACATGAAATATTCAGGATACATGTCAATCTTTAATACACATTATTCTTTCATAATGACCAAACATAACGAACACCACTAAATCTAAGTAGAATAAGCTAATTATTCTCATTACCAAATACATCATGCAAGCAACGACAATACGCAAAGTTTCAATAGTCATAAAATTAATAGTCTCACAAAATTTAATGATGAATAATATACAGATGTTAAATAGCTAGTCCATAAGAAGTAAATGTGCACCTAAATTTAATATTGAACAATAAAGTTGTCAAGTAATGGTATCCAGAACGAAATACTTTATTGCATTTTTAGTAATAATACTAATTATATATTATATTTCAATTTGATGACATGCAGCAATTCTACAGCCATACAATTATGTGAGTAGAAGGCAACACCTTAGTTATGTGGTGCATCAGAATGCATAATGTCTACACCTCGAAAGAATTCTGAAATTACGGTGGTAAAATGTAACTATTGATGTATATATGTATATATGTACCCAGGATTTCTAAAGCATCTAAAAAGTTACAATAACTTTCAACTGTAATTATGTCGAAACGTAATTCAGAACAGGTCTGGCATATCTGGCTCCAGTATCGCTTTTTCTTCCATATATGGATTCTTCTATTCGCCATTAGGCTATTCACTGAATCGATAATTTAACTGTTTTTATCCAGTATGGGCTCTTTGAGGTTCAAATTGAGAAAACGGTTAACAAAAGACTTGGCATCATTGTGGTGTTTAAAATAATTGTTAAGAGCTTCTCAAATCACCAGATATTTTGACCAAGTTGGAATTCGTGTGGCGTTTCAATGTTGGTATGCACTGCAAGGTAACTGCCTGTGTAATAGTTTCCTCCAATTGTTTCCAACACGAGCACTGTTCAGCCTCTCACATTATCGACGACTTCATTTAAGTGTGCGTTTCACATCCTCACAAGACGGCATCAAGTTTCATCTCTCCGTAGTAGTTATGTTTCGAGTAAAGTAAGAGTTAGTTACACGTATAAAACTCTATGACGAAATACTGAAGCTATCCAACCTTCGCATAATAGAATTGTTAGAATTGTTCAGTATGATCAAAGGTGAAACAGTTGACATTCATAAAAGTTGCAGACAAATAAATCCACTGTAATGTTCAAGGAGAAGATTAGTAACCATTTGCTCATTTCCTTCTCACACAAATGCATTATGATCCTCTAGCAGAATGTAGCATCTATCAATTGTTTGCATTTGTAATTATGTGGAATCATAATTCAGCACAGGTATGCTCCTAACTCGTCAGGTGGAGAAAATTGATGGCCAGAACAGTGCTCTAGAAATTCTTTCTTTGTTTCAAGCAGGCTCGTCACATAATCCACATCCAAACGATTTTGACTCCAGACCCTTTTCCATCCAAAGGAGATTTCAATTTGTTAATATACAGACATTCTCCATCTCTAATTATCGATAAAGGACCTGCAATTCTGCTTTCCGGATCTATGTTCTTTAACAAACATTCAATTGATTTATAAATAAAGCCTGTAGTGATGAAATGATCAGATGTGCTAGCAATTACTTCACTTCCCACTAAAAGATCCTGAGGCTGCGTTCCGTCATAGAGTGCAAACTGCTTCGCTGAAGAACAGTCCTTGGTGTAAGGTTTATTGTGTATTTGTAGCTTCGTAGTTGTATGAGTTCTTCTGTGTCTCTTTAAATTTCCAAGTTCCGTGAATCCTTTGTTACAAAACTCGCATATGAATGGTTTTTCTCCTGTATGAGTTATCATATGACTCTTTAGATTACCGACACGTGTAAATCGTTTCTGACATAACTGACACATGTATGGTTTCTCGCCAGAATGGGTTCTCATGTGTCTTTTCAGATGACTATTTTGAGCAAATGATTTCTGACATAATGTAGCATCTGTATAGTTTCTCGCCAGTATGGGTTTTCATATGCTTCTTTAAATTACTGACTATACTAAATGGTTTCTGACATAATTGACACCTGTATGGTTTCTCACCAGTATGGGTTTCTTTATGTCAAGCTTTCATTTGACTACATTGAGCAAACGATTTTGACATAGACCCTTCACCAGTGTATGGTTTTTCACCAGTATGAGTTCTCATACAGACATTCTCAGATCACCATGACCAGCAAATGATTTCTGACAAAATTGGCATCCGGATCTATGTTCTTTAACAAACATCCTCAATTGATTTATAAATAAAGCCTGTAGTGATGAAATGATCAGATGTGCTAGCAATTACTTCACTTCCCACTTAAAAGATCCTGCCAGGCTGCGTTCCGTCATGTGAGTGCAAACTGCTTCGCTGAAGAACAGTCCTTGGTGACAAGGTTGATTGTGTATTTGTAGCTTCGCCATTGTATGAGTTCTTCTGTGTCTCTTTAATATTTCCAAGTTCCGTGAATCCTTTGTTACACAACTCACATATGTATGGTTTTTCATCCTGTATGAGTATCTCATATGACTCTTTAGAGTACTAGCTTCTGTAAATGATTTCTGACATAACTGGCATCTGTATAGTTTCTCGCCAGTATGGGTTCTCATATGCACTTTCACATGACTACTTTGAGCAAATGTTTTCTGACATAACTGGCATCTGTATGGTTTTTCACCAGTATGGGTTCTCATGTGAATTTTCACATCACTATAATCAGCAAATGTTTTCTGGCATAACTGACACTTGTATGGTTTTTCACCAGTATGGGTTCTCATGTGCTTTTTCAGAGAACTCTGATCAGCAAATGATTTCTGGCATAACTGACACATGTGTGGTTTTTCCCCAGTATGGGTTCTCACATGTTTTTTGAGATGACTATGATCAGCAAATGATTTCTGACAAAACTGGCACATGTATGGTTTTTGTCCAGTGTGGGTTCTCATGTGCTTTATCAGATTATTATCAGCAGCAAATGATTTCTGACATAACTGGCACCTGTATGGTTTTTCTCCAGTGTGGGTTCTCGTGTGTATTTTCAGATTACTATGATAAGGAAATGTTTTCTCACATAACTGGCACCTGTGTGGGTTTTCGCCAGCATGGGTCTTCGTATTCGCCATCAGCCACTTGATTAATAATTTCACTGTTTTTCTAACAACGGTTTCTTTGCTGAGCTGTCAGGTGATCATCTGGAGCATATGGTTTCTGAAAAAATTGACTTGCGTGCTTTCCCAATCAGAAGATTCTAGACAAATTTGGAATTAAGATGCATTTTCATAAGCACGAATTTTGGTTTGCACTTTACAGTAATTGCCTTTGTAAAATGTTTCTGCAACTATTGTTGTCATAGCACTTCCAACACCAGCAGTGTAAACTTTCTCACATTTTCATCGAGTTCGTTTAAGTCTGCATTTCAGACAACAATAAGTATCAGTGTTTCATCTATGCGAATTAGTTTTTCCAAGTAAAGTAAGGAATTAGTCACACAGAAAAACCTTTGTGTCGAAATACAGTAGGTATCCAACCTTTGTATAATATCACACCTTTATGCTAAGTTCAGTGCGACTCTAACTGAAGATTAAATCAATGACTGTAACGAAAGTTACAGGCAACTGAAATAATTGACACTACTGAAAGTTGGAGTCATAAAAATCCCTTGTAATTTGCTTGGTGGAGATAAGTGAGATGTAGATCTTGTCTTGCAACTGAATGTCGCTCGTCTTCTTTGTGTCCTTGCTAAAAAGAACAGAACAAACTCAATTGTTATTTTCATTTAAGAGATTTGCATAGAACCCCTTAAAGATTATGTACTTTATGTGCTATAAAATATAGAACATAATTTCATCCCGGCTCCACAAAATAAACCAGTCACCTCAGAGCTACGAATTGTCCAGATTCTGGACAGACTGCACCACACGGCAGATGGTCTACCGGTCTCGTTTCTGCGCCGGTGTACTCTAACTTCTTCGCCGGCCTAATCAACACCTCGCCGGTTCTCTCAAGATTGGTTGAGAGGGAATTAGTACATCCATTCCTATACACAACCTTCGTCGCTGCCCCAGTGTCTAGACTTATTGACTACCAATGCGCGACTTTCCCGATCATATCTGTAATTGGCTGGTTGAGATCCTCAACTTAATCATAAGAGTAAGATGACAGCACTTGTTGCTCTTGAATTTTTTGCTGTTTTTGCATCGAAAGCAGCACTCTTTTGCATTTCTGATCATTCAACTGAATTGGTTTCCAACACAGATATATCCTGCACTTAGTCAGTCTACTTAAATTGCAGCTCCACTTGCAACGCTGCAGCTCCATTGTCATAGATAAATATGGATTAGGTCTATCACTCTTGTTCTTCAAGTTTTATACACCATTATCAGCAGATTACTTGCAGGTTTCACTTCATTGACATAGATCTTTAATCAATGCTGCAGTAATAATTTGCATAAACTAACAATTTACCTATTTAATAAAACACATAAAATGTATAAAACCCATAAATTACATTTCCTGTAATTCAAAATCAAGTTCTTTGATTTCTAGAATCATTGTATTGTATTCTATTGTATTGTATTGTATGTATCTAAGGATTTATATAGCGCCTCTCTCAGAATAACTATTCAGAAGCGCTCTCGGCACGAAAACCCCTGGGGAAAGAAACGTCTTTAAAGAACGAGAGACCAAAGAGGAAAAACTAGTCATTAGTTTAGGCCTTAATAAAGGAAGGTCATTCCAAGTAGATGGACCAACCACAGCAAATGCCCGGCGTTGAGCCAAGGCAGTCCTAGTCCTAGGAAAAAAAAAGATCAAGCCAATCAGCAGAGCGCAAGGAACGAGAAGAGGTCGCAGATAACGGCTTTCGCATATAGTCAGAAAGATACTTTGGGGCACTACTCAGCTGCGCCTCTGAGACTAGAAAGAGGATCTTATAATGGATGCGTGCAGTGATAGGAAGCCAGTGCAAGACATCAAGCATATATGTAGAGATATGTGAAAAGCGAGGGAGTCGGGCTATGAGCCTAGCTGAAGCATTTTAAGACCGATTGAAGGGGAGAAAGACGCTGTTTCGGGAGGCCCATAATAAGTTAGTTGCAGTAGTCAAGTCGGGAACAGATGAAGGCATGAACTATGGTGGTAAAGACAGAGGGAGAGACCGATCGTCTGATGGCTCTGAGACGCCTCAGTTGAAAGAAGCAGGAGCGAGTCAGGTTAGATATGTGCTCCGTGAATGTGAGGGAGGAGTCAAGCGTGACACCCAGGTCACGGACACTAGAAGAGTATGTGTAGGCAGGGAATTTCTCAGTTAGCAATTGAAAGTCAAGTTTGGAAAGTTGTTGTCTAGTCCCAAACCAGATCAACTGAGTCTTTGTAGAATTTAGGCAGAGTCGGTTAGTCGACATCCAGTAGTGAAGATCAGAAGCAAGACAATCAATAGAACGGACTAGTGATAGTTGATCAGATGATGGACCATGAACGAAAGCCTGGGTATCATCTGCATAAAGATGGCCATTTGCCCTGTGTTTAGAAAATAAGAGCGAGATGTCGGCAGTAAATAGAATGTAAAGGAATGGTCCGAGTACTGAACCCTGGGGAACGCCAAAATAAACCCCAACCCACTCGCTCCTGGAGTCTCCAAGGACAATCATCTGCCTTCACGTCAGTGAGGTAGGATTTAAACCAAAGAAGGGGAATACCAGAAAGGCCACAGGATGACTGTAATTTCTGAAACAGAATCTCGTTATCCACCAAATCAAAAGCAGAAGAGACGTCAAGAAGTGCCAAGAGAGAGAGGTGAGACTGGTCAATTGCTACATATATATCCGACAGAATTATGCTAACATACAACCCTGACATCATCAAATATGAGGGTTGCATCTCTTGAAATGGTGCCATATGAATTTGCAATTAGATGGGAGGTGGTTGAATGTTAACATGCTGACACAAAGATCAAAAGGACGTGGGTTCGACACCTGCCAAGTCCCTAAGGTTGACTCAGCCTTTCATCCCTAGTGGCGACTAAAATGAGCTTAGGACAGATGGCGCCTTGCAGGCTGCCACAGATAACCCTCATCCGAACAAGGGGGGGTCTGGCCAGACCCCCTGCCAATATTTGTTGCATAACTTTTTAAATATTATATTTTCAAATCGGTTATAGCCTATGACTTTGTTGCTATATTGTTGAGCAACAATGAGCACATCTAAATGACCAAAAAAGCCGAGTGCTTAGGAGACCCTGAAGATAATACTGGCTAAGTCTGTCAAACGTAAGACTAACAGATGGTCGGTCAGTTGTCTGCTTCTTCAATGTCGTTGACATTTCGGCACTTAATGTATTGATCATCTGGATATTGAACAACCCAGAATGGGAGATGAATATGCGCTTCAAACGGCGCTTGTTCTTGAACCAGCTTGCCAGATTTCTCACAGTGCCGTGGATCACTCACTACCAGAGCAAGCAAGCCACAGTCAGAAGCAGTGCAGCGTGCAATCTTGGCCGCCAGATTTCAGATTGTTACTCAACAGAAGCAGGAAGAGGAGGGTACATCATTTAATCATACTGCGTACTTATCTGCATGAATTAATATGAATATAATTATTATTACGGTAATCCTGCATTTTAAAATATTTTATTCCTCTTTCTTCCTGTGAAAATTAATAGCGTATTTAATTTTTCAAATGATTTTAATAATAACTATCATCAATCCAAAGTCCATATACGCAAGTATTATTTTCATCATTCCAACTTCCATTTCAATGCAAAAATTTTCTGAATCAATCCAACTTCCAATTTAACGCAAAGATTCTTTTCATCAATCCAGCTTCTATAAATGTAGAGAATTCCTTTCATCAATCCAAATTCCATTTTAATCCAAACAATCATTTAAATCAATCAACTTTCCAATTTCATCAATCCAACTTTAATTTTCACGTAGAATTCTTTTCTTCAATACAACTTTGATTTATGGAAAGAATGGTAAAGTCATAGTTTACGTTGCTAAATTATTCTCATTTCTTCAATGCCGTACTTGACGTTGGTAAGTAAGCAGTCTACCTATGTGCATGTTAACTATCATCAATCCACCTTCCATTTCATCGAGAAATATTTTCATCAATCCGTCTTCCATTTACGCAGCCAGATAAGAGAAATAATACATTACGCTCAAATTCAGGATAAGTTTACTACAATAAGAAAATACGCTAAAATGCAGGTTTACCATTATTACCATAAATATATATATTATTCAGGTCATTTTCTGAAAATAAACTCTGTAGGAAATAAATCGAATATATATTGTGAGCTTTCACTAATTAGGTAAATAAATCATAATTATTTGTATCTATAAACCTAGACGATATCCAGAGATCAAGTACCGAAAATCAATCCCTACATAATTATGTAGAACCAGAAGAAATGGCAAATAGCTAGATTGGGCATGGGTGAAGCCTTTGGCCACGCACCGAATTTCACAAAATTTTACCTGGTGATACCTGGGACCGAATTTATATTAAAGGCGACTATTCCCGTAAATGCCCGACTGTACATTAATATTTACACAAGAGCAATGAATGACTGCGTCTAACGACATCACGTGGTCTAATGGGTAAAGTCGTAGTTTACGTTGCTAAATTATTTGATATTGTCACTTTAACATGGAAGCTGGATTGATGAAAAATTGTTTCCCTAAATGGAAGTGGGATTGATGAAAACATTCCTGTGTTCAAAATTGAAGTTGGATTGATCGAAATATTTTTTTTCCGTAAATAGAAGCTGGAGGGATGAAATTAAGTTTTCGATTCAATAGAAGCTGGATTGATGAAAATAATTGTTTCCGTAATTAGAAGCTGGATCCATGAGAATATATCTTTGCTTAAATAAAATTTCCATTGATGAAAAATAGTTCTTTCGTCAAATAGAAGTTGGATTGATAAAAGTAATTTTTTCCAATAAAACGGAAGCTGGATTGATGAAAATATTTCTCGATGAAATGGAAGCTGGATTGATGATAGTTAACATGCACATAGTTAGACTGCTTACTTACCAATGTCAAGTACGGCATTGAAGACATTAGAATAATTTAGCAACGTAAACTACGACTATATATATATATATCTTCGTTTAATAAAACGGACTGACAAAGCGCAGTGAGTTACATAATAGAAAGTCAGACAAATCTAATATAATTGTATGGGGTATAGTTGCTGAAGGTTCTTTACCGTTCACTGGAAAGCCTAGAGTATGTATATGCTACAGTAATTTATCATAACATTAGCAACTATCGTTGACCAAGTTGTCCTTTCTTAAATCTGTATGTAAACTAAATTATAGGCACAGAGTTATAGAATCTAACCAGTTTTGCCATTAAAGTCAAATTTCCACACAATCTGTTTCGTACTGTCATCAAAATGGCGATCGATTAAAGTCTTTCACCACAATGTAAAATGAACTGGAGTTTCTGAAGGTATATCCTGCCATCTGGTGAATACATTTTAACTTCATTAAGGAGCTTTTATATAGCGCCATTTTAAGTAATCTACTCAGAAGCGCTCTCAGTCCAACCACAGCTAAATAAGGCAGTCTTTAGGCTAACGAGAAACTGAGCAGTGTGGCCCTAGGCACTAGACGGAGTGCAGGAGGGAGCCCATTAACGTAACTACATCAACTAAGAATTTAAGCAGGTAAGCTTATGTGAATTTATTGACAATCTTTTTTGTAAAATTCATTTTTTATACATAAATAATGCTAGTAAGAAAGAAGTGAACAGATTATTGGAGCGCCGAGTCACGACAGCGACTTAGAGCAATATGCTAGTACGCTCAATAATTAGATCACCCTTACCCAGTGGCGGATCCAGGGTTGCTTGCGCGGGGGGGGGGCAAGGGATCTTTCTGAGGGGCGCCATGTTCTAGCGTAAATATTGTAATTGACTTTAAACAATAGTAGCCTATGTTTGAAATTGTCGGGTACCCCCTTTAGATTCTTCTAGCACTACTTCAGGAAGTCTACATTGCCTCTGCAGAGATAACAGAGCATAAGCGCCATTTAAATCATCTACTGAAGCTGCAGGAACAGGGTTTGCTAACTCTACACCTAGATCTGGTCTATGTATTAAGCTAGTGCCCTCGTTAGTGACAGGGCCTGCACCAAGGTCACCCCCAGGGTAATTCAGGTCCTCACCACTACTCCTCAACTGTACCAGGGATGCGCCGGAGTGTAAGGTGACATGACATGTGCCTGCGGACTTCGGATGGAAGTCAACCCGCTCCTCTAGCGAATCAGGGTTCTTCTGAATTGGGGACCCAGCCTTTTGAGGAGATCCAGGGTAACCCAGGTGCTTACCAGGCTCCATACTATCCACCAAAGACCTTAGCTGCAACAGCTCTGCCTCCAGTGACTGATTCCTAGCTGTCAACCTCTGCATTGAACTTAAATTGCTACTACTGGGGAGGACTACACTACCAATCCCCTTGGCCATGCCCCTTGCATTTCCCTCTTCTTCCTCGTCAGACATGAAATCAGACATTGGAATGTCGGCTTAGCCAATAACTCAGGTTTTATTTAAAGACAGATTAATTCAACAGTGATGTACAGCAATTCAGAAAGTCTGCGATTTGCAGTATCGAGCTATACAGGTGTAATCAATTTCAATCAAGTAAAGCCAAATCAGAATTAACTTAACAAACTGACAGGCTGCGGCCAATAGCAACATAAATCAAACCCCGTGTCACTCTATTCAATCACAAAAGAACTTAGAAGAGTTATTGTGCTCATGCGGTGCTTACTTAAGGGCGGCCATTTGCAATTCTTAAACAGGCGGGAGGGAAGCTCAATTCTACTCACTCAAACTACCTAATCTCGGCGCTATAGCAATTGTCGACGATACCACCTCAGTCTTGCGGACAAAATCCACAAACTGGCATATACCTCGTATCGCATCAAACACAAATGCCTATAATCTAGGTTACAAGAAACCCACAACGCCAAAATGTCATCCGCCATCGGCCAAACCAACCCAAGAAGAAGACGGAAGTACGTCACCAAAACAGAGCACTGAAGCCCTACGTGACCTATTTCTCTGCAAGATCATTGGCCGGTTCAACATCCATCAGAACTAGGACAAGGCCTGGTTTTTAGAAACCCTTCTATTCAATAGGCCTATCTACTGCAAACAGGTTACCAAAAAGGCTGGATTCTTACACCCTTCCCCACCCACTTCAAGTGGCAACGCCACTTGGGCAAAACCATTGGTCAGGTCACAAGACCTAAAGTTAACAGGTTT